>JANSTW010044846.1:0-13652 GCA_027564275.1 Diadocidia ferruginosa
TTTAAACTTTATTTTATATATACTGACATAGATTTTTCTTGCTGTTGGTGATGTAAATGAACTCAAGATTAATGCGGAAGATCGGATTTTAAAAATAAAAGTGAGTAAAATAAAAAATAGTGAGTAAATCATATGCTTTATCAGGTAAAATTATTAAATTAAATTAGTTTTAATAAGTATCATTGTGGCGTACTTTAGTTACTAATAATATTTATTAAAACAATTAAGATATAAATTGTAAGACTAAATTAAATTATAATATAAGTCAACAAATTAAAAGAAAAGAATACGTTTAAAACAGGGTTTCCAGCGGAGTTGGCAGTGGAGTCGGCAGCAGCAAGCAATAGCGGCGACTGGTAGAAGTGATAAAGAAAGTAACTGGACATACACTCAATAAAATATCGGAATAATGGAATAAGAAGAAAAACCCAAAGAAATCCGTCGAAAATTTAAGACTTATATACTGGAAATTTTAGCGGGTGAAAAGAAAATATGCGTTGAACTTATATTAGTTGTCATGAAATTTTGTTTAAATTTAATTCAAAAGTTATCCTTTTAAATTCGCTCGCGACAATCATAATGTTTCTATTACTTTAATGTTGGTTTTATCCGTAAATTTTTTACATTACTCGATGGAAATTAGATGACAGCCCACGTTTTTTATTTTGAGTAAAAAAAAAATTTTTTATTTTTGACAGTTATAAATGCCAAAAATTTGTGAAAGATTAGTTTCTAAATTTTAAAAATTTGTTTTTTAATAATATAAACTCAAACTTTTTTTTCCAAAGATAATAATTTGATAGAAATTTGAATATTTCTATATTATTACTGTGCATAAAAAAATAAAAATGCATAATGTTTAGGTAAATTTTTGCATTGAAACACTTCATCTTTGTGAACAAGTGTCATTTCTTGACGGATTTCTTTGTATACGAGTTTTGCACAAAACACCTACTAATAATATATTTGTCATGCATAAACACAAAGATTTAGAATTTTCAAAAAAACTACCTGATATCGGTAATATTTATGAATATTTAATGTTTTATAAAAATTTAAAGTGGAAAAGTTATATAGTTAAAGTCTTTAGCAGTACAACGTACTTACAATGGAATATACTAACACGAGCTTATATAATTTAAAATTTAAAAAATTAACATAAAGAAGCAAGATAGATTTGTTTTAGATAAATATACCTTTAATTTTAAAATTTAGCATTTTCTATTTGTAATTCCATGTCTTTTTACTAGAACTATTTTAGGAAATCGTTTTTTTTTGGAAAATACAACTTCAGCAAGTGAAAAAAAAGAACAGGCAAGTTATTTTATTTTTTTCCATAAATGCTTTTTTAGCCATTATTTCTAACTTTTTTATTATTAATTGCATTCGTTCAGGTCTACGATTTTGTATTAAATACAACTGGACTTCGGCTTTGTAAAGAAATGTTAACAAATAAAACACGTTTTATGAATTTGCAAGAGATAACTATAAAAATGGTCGAAACTTCACAATCTGGCATAACGTCAATAACTGACGCTAATCACATAAGAGAACTACAACTTTTTAAAGATGATGAATCATTTTGGCGAAAATTTGAACGTTGGATGATAGGGTTAAACTGGAAGGCATTACTTTCATTATGAATGTTTGAAAGCTAAAATTTAAACATTTTTGTGCTATAAATAACTGTTTCAGTTAATACAAGCTATTGTATCAAATATCTATTCACTTTAACGAACATTAATCCCAAAGATTATTTAAAAAATATAATGTTTAACAAATCTTTATTTTGAATAAACTTGATTGTCATAATATAAAATTCAATTGTCCTTTCATAATAATAAATTTTTTTGAATAGTTTTGCTATTACATTTTCTTGAAAAAGCACATTGTTCTACTTTACTTCTCAACTTCTTTTATTTTTAACTTATCTTAAAAATTGTCAGAATATTTGAGTTTTAATATCAAAATCTAAATTATAACTGGCACCAGTTTTGGTTAGTGCAATTGAATGCTTACACGTCAAAGTCTTTGGCGGATTTAATAGAGAAGGCAACAATTTTTTCTTGAACGCATCGTTAGAGCGGAGATCACTTAAAGCCTTAGTAAAATCTTTGTCCGTCCATTTTTCCGGCGATGTGGACAATAATTTATTGAAGCTAGCGTGGCATCTAAATACATTTAATTAATAATCATTACAGATTTTATTTAAAAAAGACTTACCTTTCCGCTGTTTTTCATCTTATATTGCATAAATCATACAAGAATGAATGTGACGATAAAATGAGAAGCAGCTTGTATCGTTTCGCCAAAATCAATTATTCCACTTGGGCGTTTCTGGTTCGCTCCCCATTTTTCATCTGATGTGATTTTGCATAATATTATTGCTAAATAATGTAACTTTTTATCAATTTATACCTTATTTAATGACTGTGGTTTCGGCGGGTTGTGGGGGAATTCCAGGTGAGCAAGGTTTGGGGGAACGAAGATTTTGAACATTGATTTTATAAGGTATTTTTGTAAAATTATGATTTTTAACAGCGTGTACACTAAATATTGATCTGTGGTTTCGAAGGGTGGTGGGGAAATATCAGGTGAACCAGAAACGCCTATTATATATTACTCAATTTTTTGGTGGAACTTTTTTTTACCCTTTTTTATAAAAATTACAATTTTTACTTTTTTAATTAATTTCTTACTGTCATTTTCAAAAAATTTTACGTGTATTAACTAATATTTAATTTGCAAAGAACTAGAAATTTTATGAAGACAAATTCAATAAAGGCTTCGAGATAAAAATAGAATGTAAATTGCCGAAAATTAACTCAAACTAAAACTTCTAAGGTTTACCTATATATCATTTAGATGTATATATTTTTACATGTAAAATATAAAAAACTATTTTAAATTTGTTATTTTAGTACTTTGGCGTTGTGATTGTAGTTTTTTAAATGTTTGCATTTAAAAATCCGTGATTTGTTATATATAAGCTATTTTCAACGTCATTCTTACTTTATTGTACTACAAATGTCCAAACTGTCAGTTAATTTTTTACAATGCAAATATGTTAGCAGTTGTGGGGTTAATATTATTCAAGCTTCGTATTTGGACGAACCTTGTATAAGAGTAAATTACAAAGATGAGCCTATCGAAATGATTACTAAAGAAAAGTGTCATAAAAACTGTAAGTTGATTAGAGTATTATGTATAAATATTTAAATATATTTTTATTTTGTGAAAAATGAAATATTTTTGTGCTTAAACAATTTGATAAATAATTATAATGAAGTAATTGATTTTATTTATTAAGCTATTTTGCACAGGGCATTCAGTGTTTTTCTTTTTAATTCAAACAAGGAATTGTTACTTCAACGACGTTCGTTTACCAAAATAACATTTCCTGGTGTATGGACGAATAGCTGTTGCAGTCATCCACACTTTACTAAAATGGAAATGGATGAAAATAATAACTCAATTGGTGTTAGACGTGCCGCTTTTCGTAAACTCCGGCAAGAACTTGGAATTGAATTAGTAGACAAAATGTATGTTATGGGTCGATTTATTTATTATGCAAATTATAATGATATGTGGTCAGAACATGAATTAGACTATGCAATTGTTGTTCCTAACTACGATGGACCTATTATTCCAAATTATGAGGAAGTCTCAGAAATTAAGTTTGTAAGTCAGAATGAATTAAATGTGTTGGTACGAGATTCTTCAAAGGTATTTTCACCTTGGTTTTCTCTTTTTGCTAAATTTCAATGGTTAAATTTGTGGTGGGACAATTTACATAGTTTAGATCAGTTAAGAAATATGAACGAAATTCATAGACTTTCTTAGTTTTATTACTAGATTCTATATGTTATTAATTATTGTAATAATAATTTTGTTCATATTTATTAACTGATCTAATTTATGTAAATTGTTTTACAACAAATTTAAACATTGAAATTTTGCAAAAAAAAGAGATGAAAATATGAATAATTAATTATCGTATTGATTCATTTGAAACTTATAAACTTAATGAAAGTAAAAATTGGTTATTGTGAGACTTTATTAATTTACTTTTTTTTATACAGACTTTTATTTATGTTGTTGTAATTATTACTCTGTCATAATTTTTAATATTTTATTAACGTTATTTTTGACTTAGACTTTCTGCAGCGATTTTTTTTAAACTGTTAAAAAAATTTTTGCTTGTGTAATATTTTTAGATTAAATTATGCAGTACTTATTATTATTATGTTTTAGTTATTTAAAATTTTATTATTGAATGATACAATAATCTTTTTAACCGCAATTTATATTGTTAGGTTGAAAAGAAATATTAATGTTGCTTTGTTCATATTTTTATAATCTCAGCTTTTGAAAATATTTAAAAATGTTAATTTACAGCTATTTTCGTGCATTATAATGTTTCTAATAAATTTTACGTTGTTTTGATTGAGTTGAATTTACAAGGTAATAAGGCTTTTAAATCTTTACGGGTTGTATTAATAATTTTCAATTAACTCAATAATTCATTCATAGATGCATTCTATTTGGACGCGTGCAAATACAATTTTTGCCTTCACATTAAGCATTTTAAGTTTGGCAACATTGCTAGCATTTATTTCATCTATGTTTTTTGTGACAACTACTAATGTTACAATTGTAGCATCAAATCCTCGGCTGTAAGTTTCTTTTTTTTTAATTTAATTACTGTTTTATCAAAGAGTTAAAAATTGAAGAAATATGAAATGCCTATGAACAAAAAGCCTTGGACCAGTGCTGGTTCTGTGAAGAATTAAGAATTTTTTAGGATGAATAAAAATTTACATCTTTATTAAAAGCAAGCATTTAAAACTAATTCTCATCTTACTAATGAAAAATAGTCAATAAATTTGTAAACAATATGTGAATATAAAAGAGCTTTTTAAAAGCTGCAAAGTGGTATACAACATTTGCATATAAAGTAACTTTATTGACTTCAAAAACAACGAAAAAGAACTCTTGAGCCTTTTTGGTTTACCCTAATATTATAGAGTAAACTATTTTTTAGTTTAAATTATTATTTAATGCACTTGTTGGTATATTATACTTATTTTTAGTGTTGTTTTTGGAGTTTAAAAAATATTTCTACCAAAAAGCTTGTTTTAATGGACTTTTTTTATTTTATGCTAATTTGATACATAGTAATCTTTAGCAAAAACATGGCTGATTATACAGTAGATGAAGGGGAAAGTGATATGGCGATGTTATCTTTAAATCTCAATGCGGACTTGTCACCAATTTATAATTGGAATGTAAAACAATTATATGTTTACTTGGTTGCTGAATATTTAACTGTCAAAAACGTAAGATAATTAATGCGTAATTTATTACTTATTATTAAAATATTTAGTCTATTAATCAAGTAGTTTTATGGGACAAGATTATTATGCGCAATAACCCTCAAGTTATTCTTGAGCAGTCAATTCATCCTAAATACTACTTTCTTGATGATGGATCTAATTTACTAAATCATCAGAATGTAACACTCATCTTAAGATGGAACATCGTTCCAAACGCCGGCTATTTAGCTATGGCGCAAGGTGAAGGATCACATGTTGTAAAGTTCCCATCAAGTTATGTGACGGGACGTTTTTAAGATTTATTTGTAAACTTTTTTCGAATAAACGTTGTTTTGTACTTTAAAATATCCTTTAAATAGTTTATGACATTACATTCATATGTGAACTTTGCATTAATAAGACGAACAGTAATTAGGCTAATTACTTTATAATAAGCGATATAGATTAAAAAAAATCGAAAAATTAAGATTTAATTAAAGTGTCTGTTTCTGATATATGTTGTTTTTAATATTGGACATTATGTACGAGCTATTATGTCCATTTTTTAATAAATTTAATGTCTAGGAAAAGAATTTGTTCTTACAATAAGCTAAAATTTATAGTCAATATTTTTAATAAAATAAGAAACAGACATTAGACATTCTTAAATTTTTATATCACTAAAAGCGGACGTTACTACTATTAATGTTCTACGAAAAAAAATAATAGAAAATTGGGTCACCAAATTTTACTTTGTTTACAATGTTTAATTGTATGGAACTATTGATTTTTGCTCCCTTACAAAAAGCATAATTTTATCAAATTTAATGTTTTGAGAAACCATGTTTCCGTTAGTTTTTTAAAAGTATGCTCAATTGATTAGAAGATTTTCCAACGATATATTAGTCATTTAAAAACTTTTAAGCTAATATAAAGCTTTAAAAATGGATAAAACTTCGCTTAAAATCCTTTTTATTTGGTACTGTTTCTTCGAGTTTTTAAGAGTTTGTATGAATTTGATTAAATTGGCTCGAATTTCCAAAATTTAAAAAAGTCATCAAGGAAATAAGGAATTAAAAATTTATTTATTATACAGTAATTACAAAATTTTGAACATAATTATTATTATGTTATCAACAATTAATTTATACATCCTAAAATATGTCAACTTTAAAGGCAAATTTTTTTAAGGGACGCATTCTCTTAATGTGTCATTTCTGACAACGACTTTTTTCAAACAAGCAAAAGTTGAAAAAGAGTAGAAATATAGAAAAAAATAAAAACCCCATTTCAGTGAATTCTACATTGATTGTAACTATAGACTTTTAGTTTTTTGAAGGAAAATAAAAATTTTTTGGATTTTTTCAATTGTGTTGAGATACTTTATATACTTATCGCAACAACAAATTGTTCAAGCTTCAAACATTTTTAAAATTAAAATTATCATAAAAAAATCGTCTTAAAGTCATGTTTATAATAACATATAACCAATTTTATATAAAATATGTATATATTTAAAGAAAGTTGGTTTTAAAACTTAAAATTTCAAATATGCGTTTGATTATTGGCATTCTGTATATTGATTTAATTTCTTCAAATATTGTTTGTTTCTGTGTTACAAACTATTTTCTGCCGGTGAATGAAATATTTTTGCGTCTATGTGTATTATTTTTTTTTTTTGAATTTGTTTAAAACATTTTTCTCTGGAACATCTTAGGATTTACTTCTACATGTTGCTGTACTCTCTCGTTCAATATTGATTTTACGTTGTAAATTAACTACTTTTATAATAACAATATACATAAGTTTTAGGATTAAATTTTATTTTTATTTATATGGGGTTTTATCGTTTTTTTTATAAACATATTATAGCTAGCATAAAAATTACGAATTTTGTATTCTAAATAGGTATATACACTTTCAGGGGATCAAAACTTAGGCTTAGGCCTATAAATTCCGAAAATGGGATTCAAATTTAATTTTTGCGTTTATTTTCAATCTAGGTGTTTTTTTAAATTGTAAAAAACTAAGCTAATAATGGGGAAAACAAAATTGTTAGGATTTTTTTTGGTGCTTTAATCATAATTTTTGAATTTTATCTTGCGTATTATATGTGGTCCATTTCAGTTGTTAATTTTTGAATGTGGTTTACTGATAAAAAATAATAATGTTTTCAAAAAATTTTAGTAAAAAATGTCATAAAAACGTATTTAAAGAAAAATGCTATTTTTATTAAATGCACTTATAAACCTAAACACATAATACGAAAATTTTTATTATTTTGCTAAACCTTGTGGATGTCCTATTAAAAGAATTTCCACAAAATTTGATTATATTGTTTTACATTATTTTCTTTTATATAAATTTGGTTTTCAAGTGCTTGCTTCTGAAAATTTTGTTGAAAAAAGATTCATATAGAAATACATAAGGATTTAATAAATATTTTTTAAATATCATGAAAAATAAATTACTCCTAGTAAGATGTTTATTTTAAAATTGCTTGGCTTTTACATTAAACTTCATTTAGTATTTTAGTATTAAACTATGTCGCTGATTAAATAAATGTTTATAAAATTATATTTTTATATTATATCATACTTTAAAAAGCGAAAATCCTCAAGATCTGCTAAACTTTTTGTCTTGGCTATTTTCAATTACGTATTAAAATTTAGTTTTTTGGTTTTAGGTTTTCATAATCTGTAATTATTATGCATTTTTTTCACAAATAGCTTTTACTGTGAAGATAAGAAAACAAAAAATTAAAATTGTTAAAATGTTCGAAAAACGTGTTTATAAATCGCTGAAAACCTTATAAGGACTATTTCAAGAGGAAATAGTCCTTTTTATTTAAAAACATATGGTTTGTAAAGTACCTTTATGATCTAAATCATAAGAAGCTTACAATATTTCTTAAAAGTATAGAAAAAGTGTAATCAATGCAAAAAAATATGATTTGAATCTACGCCAAAATAGGAAAAAACATACAGTAGTCTTAAATGGATTTTTTTTTTCACTTTAAAAATGTGTGATAGAAAAGTTAAATAATTTAAATAGTTTGTGGTGAAGGTCTTGTTATGCACTAAAATTGTTAGATTTGAAAAAGAAAAGTATTAAGCCCATTTTTGCAATTACATTTGTTGCTGTTTTCACAAAAACTTTTTTTGTTAGGTTATGCATATTGTATGTATTATTTCCTTATGCGTTGTGCAATAAATGTAATCAATAAAGTGAGTTTTATTAATTTTCTGTTTATTTTTTTATAGAATTTAATAGTATGCACAATAAGTTCAGATACATTAACAAACTTCTTAAATTCATAAAAAAATAATTAGCGCAATTTTTCGACTCTGTTGAAACTTTCTTTTGTTTTGTATTTTGTTTGTTATGAAGTTAACAGAAACTGAAAGGCTTAAAATATTGAATATTGTAAATAATTGGGTGTTTTAAAATTTTGATGCTAAATAATTATTTTTACATATTCTGCTCTAGTAAAAATGCTTTTAAATTGTTTTTTTTTAGTAGAAATGACTCAATTTTTGCCAGATAACTTGCTTGCTCTTTTTGCTGCACGTCCTCCAATTGAATACAAACCTCCACCCGATGACTTATTGATTAATCGAAAAAGGATTCCAATTTTGGGTATTGCACAATACGTTACTTTCTTTGAAGTATCTTTTTAATCTTATTTTATAAAATTGTTATAAAAATGACTGGAATTAATGATTTGCGCCCAATTTTTTGCAAAATAGAATCAATTTCTTTCCTATATATCTGATATTTGGAAAAATTACACAATTAAAAAATTTTCCTTGTTATTATAGTTTATTTTTAGGATCCTATAAAGATACCATTAAAACAATATGTTGAAACGAAAGAAGAAAAACGACAACGACGAGTAATTTTTTACATGATTATGTGACTTACTTTTTTTACTTATCTTTATCTTTGGTGCTTAAAAATATATAAACATTTAAAAATTTTATTGAAACTATGTCTTTGAAGAGGTATAATTCTTTAAATTGATTGAAAAATTGAGCAAAGTAATGTACAAATTATTGAACAGTGGTGTAAAATTTTTTGATCTGTATTTTCAGAGAAAGGAAAAGCAGGAACTCTTGGCCTATAAGATTGAACAAGGGATTGCAATGTGTAAGTGTTTACATTGATATAGAAAAATACCTGTATAAATTTATAAAATGCAGATGAAATAAAAATATTTCTCAAATAAATTAAATACTATGTGTTTGTAGTTTAAAATTTATTTACTTTTCATTTTTTTTGGCACTAAACATAGCGGTTTTCTATTATTTAAGCTATAATATTTTTATCTGCTATTTGAATAAATTTTTTTGTTAAAAATTATGATTAATATTTGTGCGTTAATATTTAAATTTTTAGTATTATAAAAGTTTTAGGGGCCCCTGCTGACAATGCTAAAGCAACAACAGATCCTTATAAAACATTATTTGTTGGGAGAATTGTAATTTTTATGCTTTATTTAATTGTTTTTTATATGATTTATGTTTAGAATTACGAAACATCAGAATACAAGTTGCGTCGCGAATTTGAAAAATTTGGGAAAATTCAAAAGGTAAAAAACAAACGAAATTTACACTAAAAAGTATAGCTAATAATTAGATTTTTTATTGGCTTGAAATGAGAAAGATTAATATTGACGTGGTTAATGTTTTCATCTTAATTTATGAATAAAAAATTATACAACATATATGCATCCATAGCCATTTATTTGTATAAACGTTTTTGTAGTGTTTTATCCTAGAGTATTATCGTATATTTTTTTGCTTAAAATTTTATACTTTAGATTGCAATGGTAAATGACAAAGGCGGGAAACCTCGTGGATATGCTTTTATCGAATATTCTCATAAATCTGAAATGTCTGGTAAGCTTTGATTTTTATGAATTTGTGCAATTTTATAATATTGCCTTGTTGACAAATTTTGGTTTGCGTCTTGGGAAACTGCTTTGGTCTTTAAAATTCTTTATAGGAAAGTTTGAAATTTTTTTTATGTTTTACAAAAATAGACATGTTTATCCAAAGAAGATACTATGTCAACTACAAATTACATTGTTTTCTCGTTTATCTTAGTAGAATTATAACTATAAGAAAAGATTTATTAAAAAAAACTTGTTTTTGTAAAGTGTAATGAAATTTGGTTTTTCTTTCTAAAATTTTATATTTTACTTATACAGTTATGTCAAAAATTTAAATTGACTTGCGCTACTTGGTCCTGGCTATATTTTAAGTAATTTATTATATTTTTAGAAAGTTTTGTTAAGTTTATTCTGAATAATATTATGTAATTTATTAAAAATTTGCATTGATTTTTTTGAGATTTTATGGTCTTTAAATTTCGTAACCATATTTTTTACTTATTATATTTATTGAATTGATAGGATTAAATTCCCAGTATAGTAGTACACTTGGTTTTGCGACTTTTTTGATATTGTTTGGTAAGCGATTATTTTAAAATATAAACCCATTTTGTTTTTTAAACAGTATAACTCTTTTTTTGTAGCGCGCTGGTTCGGCCTTCGGCCAAGTACTTTAATCTCCAATGTCTGATTCAAAAGATATAGGTTTGTTGAGTAGGATAATAAATTGTAAAGAATTATAGACAGACAATTTTCATAACCCTTATTTCTTGACAATTTTTTTTGTGGGAAATATATTTACATTCTTTTATGGTCAGTTTAGATTGTATTGAATATATTGCTTTATTAAGATTATAATTTATGTCCAGACATAGACCTTAAGCTTTAAGTATACTTGTATTTTTTTGGAACAAAAACTTTTCGGGTAAGTAGTATTTGTGGGTAAGTTTCGCCCGTATATCGGTTTGGTTGCAAAAAACACAGACTAGCAAAAAGCAGACAATCATGTGTATTTAAACAAGCGATTTGTATTCAAAACACGTACGTTTAGGTTTTTGAAAAAATATTAACTATATTTTGATCAAAAATGTTTAAAATGCAATAAAGCTAACACCGAGGTTTATAAGTCAATAAATATTTTTATCTTAACTTGAAAACTTATTTGTTTTGAAATTTATTTTAACACTTTTCTATTATATTAAACTATTCTTCTAGTGATTTAACGTTTGATTACGCATTGTATTTCTGATTACGCATTGTAGCTTCTCATTTAAAATTTTAAAATTTAAACTAATTGTTGCTAGTTGTTTTTAAAGGATTTTAAAACAAAATGTTTTGATCATACTCATTTTTAGGTGCCTATAAAAAAGCAGATGGGATGAAAATTGATGGGCGTCGTGTTGTTGTGGATTATGAACGTGGTCGTACTCAAAAAACTTGGCTTCCGCGTCGCCTTGGTGGCGGAAAAGGTGATACTCGACGTACTCGTGAATCCAAGGCTGTCTTATTGGCACGAGAAATGGAAGAACGTGGCGGATCACGAGGTCCTTCTCCTCATCGAAGTAGTCATTCACCAACACGTTCTTCATCACATCGTCGAAGTAGAAGCCGTGATAGAGATAGGGATCGCGATGAACGAGATCGGCGAGATCGCGGTCGAGATAAAGAAAGGTATTTTTAAAATAGTTTTAAGATATAATTTAAATATAATGAGAAGCATAGTTATGAACATCTTCGTTACATTTTTATATTCTACAATGTGTGCATAATGTCTTCAAAAGAATATATTTCGGAAAATAGCTTTTAATTCTTGCTTCCGTAAATAGTTTTTTTATTTAACTTATTTTTAAGGGAACGTGAGAGAGATTTACGTGAATCACGTCACGACAGAGACAGAAGCAGGCGATAATTCGTTTTATTTTTTATGTATACCATATTTATTATTGTGATTTATTAATAAAAAATGTGGAAAAGATCATTTTAATAATTAGTGCAAGGTGTCAAAGAAAGTTCATTTTTTTAAATTTTAAAATGAATAGTCAAGTTGTATGAAATAATTATTTTAATATATTAATTGAAGTGGATTCTTCCGTAGAAAGCAAACAATCTGATGTTAAAGAATATAATAGCCCTTTTAACGCTGTTTCCATATCTATAACGTTATATAGAATTGAAATTAAAATTATATTAAAAAACTTACGTTGTTTTAGTAGATACAAATCTTTTTTAGAAATTAAGAGATTAATGTTTTTTCCATCTGAAGTATGGATTAACAATTGTTTGATTTCAGTGCTTCCTTCCAGAACATTTTTATTTAAATGTTTACTAAGTTGAAATGAGGGTGCTAAAAGACATTAATAAATAACAGTTGGGTTAGTATAATAAACAAAAAAAACTTAAATTACTGGACAAAAGAATTTAGTAAAATTTTTACGCGGCTCGCTAATTATTGTATTTTTTGGTCGAATACAACCAAGCCATAATCACAATTTATTTATATTGCTTGTCTTTGAAGGCATAAGTTGATCACTTAATATTTACTAACACATACTTGACAAGCTTATTTTTTTTAACAATTTATTGAAACACAGATTATGGCTTTTTTTTATGGAAACATTTAGCCATTTACTTGCCATTGGTAACGATCAAGATTGACGAAAACAATCTGGGCTTGCAAGGAAATTTAATGTCGACTAAATGTCTGATGTATACAATTAAATGCTTCAAGGGGTATAACACAAATTAGTAAAAATATTTTTACAATGAACAATGACGTTTTTGTGCAAACATTAAGAGTTTCAAGGAACGACTTATCTAATTATACCATCAAAATTATAAGCAATTCAAAGTATTTAAAAAAATTGAATAAGAGAATATTATTCGATTAAGCTTACAGAATAGATTTTAGAATAAACCTATGCAAAACCATTTAAAAAAATAATTTTTTAAGTTTGCAAAATATTACTGAAACAATTTATGTATACAAAAAATTATACCCACAAAATATGTACACAGATACTTCATTACAATCTTAACTATAGAAAAAATGAAGTTAGAAAATTAAAATAACAAACCTCGAAGAAATGTCTCACGAAAAGAACATTTAAACACTCGTAATTCTGTAGAATAGACAAAAGATATTTCTCTTGCATGTTCTAAAAAAATCTTTTCAACTTTTAAAATTTTATAATAAAATATTAAAAAGCCGTATTTGAAAAGTAAATAGCTTTAAAAATGACAATTTTTAAATATTTGTTAATTGCTACGTACAATTTTTGTTTAAATAAAACTATCATTTTAAATACATAATTCAAACATATGTTCCATAATTTTAAGTGTTATTTAATATACCTTGAAAAAAAAATAAAGTATTTGCTACAAAAAAAAATCATTTTCTTTAAAATTTGGTGCATACCAACAGAAAATCCTAATTGTAACATTTA
>JANSTW010044857.1:0-13651 GCA_027564275.1 Diadocidia ferruginosa
TGAGAGTTTTTCGTTCATGGCGAAAGCGACATTTTGATATGTTTACTTGGATAAAACAAATTTGAAATTTAAGAACAGGCTGAGCGGTCAACGAAAAGTGAATACTTTTATTATATTATTGGAATACTCAGACGAAAGCTGAGTCTTCAAATTTTTTTTGCCAATTTACTAATACAAGAGTGGCACTGTTTCTTTTCTAACTCGTCTTCAGTGGAGTTGGATTCAGCTAATCAGAAAATGATGAATACAAGTTTTTAATTTATCTATATATAGTTGAGTTGAGATGTAATAATAAAAAATACGCCAAGTCCACAGGCAAAAATAGTAAACTGTTCATTTAAAATCAAGCATTTCCCTCGCATATATAGATCAACTTCTTACATGTTAACTTTTCATATTCGAAAATAGCCTCAAGTCACGTATACGTATATTCCGTATGTGTATTTTACGTTTACATTAAATAAATATGTACAAAGAACAATAAAGAAATCATTTTCACGAACAAAAAAAAAAAGAAAAATCCGTTTTACAAATAGAAAAGCTTTACGATTGTGTGTCGGTTGACTGATTGCAACCTTCATTTGTTACGACACTATTTAACACAATGCATTTCGTATACTAGAACATGCAATATATATGGAGCTATCTCTATACCTATCTGATGTCTATACATACAGATAAGTTCCTTTGTTCGTTATTTTTCCCAACTACAAAAAAAGCGCAAGATTGATGGTCACACATTATACATTTATCAAGCTCTTTCTATTATTTGAGAAATCAGAAAAAAAACAAATAAATAAAATGCATTGTTATAAAAAATAAATACATGTTTTTACACACATATGTGTAATGTGTATCTCGCAAATATTGTTGTAAATCTATTGTTGGTTTTTCTTCTTGAAGAGTTTCCATGTATTATATGTTTGTTTTATATTTGCAGTCAGTTTTTAGTCAACCCATTAAAATCTTGAAAATGCGACTATTTTGTATATAGATGTGAAATAAAAAAGCTTTGCTCTCCCTTTGCCTTCTTACGATATGCGAAAAATAATTGTTGAATAATTATTACGTGTACTAATTCATATCGGGAGAAAATTTATGGAGGAAAAATTCGTCTTAAAAGAAAATTTGTTTGCAAGACAAAATTCCAGACGTAATTTTTTGTTATCATATGCGAAAGGTATACTAATTTTCAAAATCATTTGTAATATCCTTTTTGACTAAAGTGAAGAATTATTATTCTTCCTTGGTCTTGCACAAATTTTGTATGGAAGTTTTCGGCGCATCTTTTCTGAGCGAAGGGTTTAAATAAGTAAAAATAAAATACGCAAGGAAGATTACAATATGATGTTGTCTTCCGGATCCCCTTCAAATGTTGTAGAATTTTTAGTGCTCCACTCCTTTTTGGAAGAAAATTGGTTTAAAAACTAAAATAAGAAACTGGAAAGACTATACAATATTATGTCTAAATAGACTAAATAGATCACCCGAATTTTTTTTTAGTATGTTGGAAACTTTTTAAAAACTAATTTTTTTTGGTGAAGGGTAAAAAAGTATAAAAATATTGTTTTCATGATAAATTTATAGTCTTTTCAATGTAAAGAAAATCAATTAAAATATTTAGATTTTTTCGACTGCGATTGTTAATAAATTTGAAATTTCAGAACACAAGCTCAGCTGAATAGCAAAAAAATATTCACTTTTCGTTGACCGATTAGCCTGTGTTACTCAATTTTAAATAAATTAATTGGTTTTAGTTCCGTTTTGAAATTTTTTTTGACAAAAATCCTAAATTTAGCTTCATTTTTGGGAAACTTAGTGTTCAAGATAGATTAAAATTATGACGAAATTAAAACAAAATCAAATGGAGCATAAAATATGGCGTCTGTAAATTTTTTAATTTCACTAAATTTGTACGAAACTGTACGACGGAGTATTCAAAGTTGCTGATTACAATTTTGACAAGTAAATTTAAAAAGCCAAAATCAGGATTTCGAAGGAAATAAAAAAGCATGATGCTTGAAAATTTGACATAACTATAGTTGTAGGAAACTTAATACAAAGAAGGTTTATGAGGTTTGCGTTGGCTGATAGTGACGGTAATTTAAAAAATCAAATTGGCGGATCCAATATGGTGTTTAAAAGCCTCTAATCAAAATATGATGTAATTTTGTAAAAAGTCGCTTTAAATAAATAATGTAATGAAAATTAAGTCATATAGAGCGTTATTATTGATGAATATTTCGAAACCTTGCTGCACAGAAAATGTAATCTGTGATTGCTGTTATAGATATTGGGTACTTGATGACAAATTTAAAGTAACTAGTACCTTCTATATATGGGACATTCCAAAGTAATGAGACGTATTGTTTACTTTCAAAGATTTTCTAAAAAAAAATGATAAAAAGCCCAAATTCCCTAATATTTCGTAGTTAGTCAAAAAATTTTAAAAGTAAAGACATGTTGACAACATTCCCTAATACCCTAATCGGGTTGTAGTGGCAAATCAAAAATAAAATCGGAAGGCGCATCGAATGGCATCATTAGATTTTTGCTAAAGTTAACCTTTTGCCCACCACTCACGAGTTTTTCACTACTTTTAACTTTTGCGTTCTACTCCTTAAAACCTTTCAAACAAACCCATGAACCAAATCTGACTGAATGTGGGACTGATTGACTTTGGGACTAACTGAGAGTGCAACTTACTAACTGTAGGACTACATCTATGTCAGTAGCCTGTTTTTTTCGTAGGTTCCCGCGGAAAAAAATAATCATCAACTTGGCTGATTGTCAGACGAAACTTTTATATATTTTTACCGCAGTAATACTAAAATTAGTTGCATATTTATTTATGGCAACACTAAAATCTTTTTTCGGTAGTGTAAAATTTTTCCGCTCAAATACCTTTGTTTACATTTTGTAATTTTTCGCTCTCTAATTTTGACAGATTTTCTTAATTAAATTTTTCGCTTAAACCACCACTACGTGTGCCGATCAACACAAGTGGCGTAAAGGACGATAATTCAATATTTCCAAGTTACGGTGTTTTTACACTAAGTGTCCATTCTAAATTATCTATATTTATTCTATGGTAGGACTGACTGACTGTGGGACTGACTGATTGTTGGACTGACTGACTGTGGGAATGACTGACTTTGGAACTGACTGAGTCCGGTACTGACTGACTGTAGGAGTGATTGACTGTGAGACTGGCTGACTGTAAGACTGACTGACATTCTGCTTAATGTTGAACTCTTGGCGTGATAAATATTATAATTTTTTTTTTGGTTTTAACTTATGTTTCACTGATGCAACGTAGGAAATCGCGCATTTTGGGCCATACCGCCAGGTATACCTCTCGGCCGATAGGCTGCTATAGTTATTATTAATATTGCAAAATAAAAATCCAAAATTTCTCTCTTGGACGCCCATGCCATTGGCTAGTTATTACACCCTCAATATATGCAATATATATACGAGCTTCTGTCTGCATGCTTTAAAAAAAATGAAATTTTTTGCATTTTCCTTTAAATCCACATGGAAAAATTACCATATGAGTATATTTTAATATTTATTACAAACGATGATAAAAATTCTTTTACGTTTTTAGCTATAGTATATGCATCAGAACATATTCTCATGCACCTGGTGGTATATATACCTACGGTATGTAATGCAATTAATAATCGGCGAGGTTAAAAAATTTAATTTATATTTTGTTTTTTATTAGATTTAATTTTTTTTATTTTTTATAAAATAGAAAAAAGCGTAATACATAAAGTAAATTAAAATATTTTATAATCCCACATCACTCAGGCATCACATATAGCTAACTAACTATATCTCGTGAAGTTTTTAATGGAGCTTTGCGTATTTTAAATATATATACAAATTATATAATGTATAGTTACTGTAAAGTAAGGATTCCAAGAATTTTCCTTTATATTATTTATATAATTAATTAAAATAAAGTGTAAAATTAAAGCTACTATACTATGTATTATAGTAACTATACATAAATTTATTTTCACCTACAATGTAATTTTTAATAATTTACCATGTAAAAGTCGCTATATCTACTAAACCATATATATTCATACAATCAACAATTTCCACTAAAACCCTCATATAAATATAATAAAGAAAGTAATTTAATAAACCAACCATATTTTAATTGTACTTTATACATCTGTCACATTAAATTTTCCTAATTAAATAACTAAAAAGTTTTCATGGAGTTTTTTCCCGTTATAGTTTTCATTGTATGAATACATATATATACGTATAGCTATAGCTCCTCAAAACCTATTAATTTATATATTCCAACATTTTCAAAATAGATATATGCTACTTGTCACAAGAATTAAAAGAACACTTAAGAATAGGGAAAATAAACTATTTCTACATTGGAAGCACAATATAACATATAAGAGCTGCGATATTCTTGTACAAATATATCTAGCTATAGGGTACAACTTACTTTATATGGTTTGGAATACGAGCAACTTAATTTTTGTAGATATAACTCAACTACTATACTAGAACATTGCTTTTACTTATACACACACACAAATTAAAAAATAGACAGTTTTTGGTTCACCTAATTAAACTTTTAAAGTTAAGTTTAATTAACATTTTGTTTTTGTTCTGTAACTGAAAAATAATATATACCAGACTCTATATGTTTGTAGACTTATCGCAGCCACAGAAGTTTCTAAAGTAACAAGACAATCAATTTCGAATATTTTAGGTTTGTAATAAAAAATATCTTTTTATTGCAAAATTACGTCATCCTAATATTTTCTCTTATTATTTAACAATAAAGGTATCTTTTACCAAGGAGTATTCTACTCCTTAATTTTACCAACTTGGAAAATTCTAAACTAAAATTTACTGTAACAGCCATCATACTTACATAATGAAGTTGGCCTACAACAGGGTGTTAGTTTGAGCCTCGTTTAACATCTGCCGTTAGGTGGACCTATTACCGCCAACGATCTCCAATTAAATTCTTCTTAGAGTTCTTAAATCAGCTGTCAGTGCATCTCTCCATCTAGCCCGCGGTCTATACTTCTCCGCCCTTCTGGGTTAAAATTAAATAGCTTATAGCAGGTGTCCTGTAACTTTCCATTCGTAGCATATGTCCCATCCAACGTAGTCTATTGGTCTTAATGAAATGCACTATATATTGTTGACCATACAGAGCTTAAGTTCATGACTGAATATTCCGATTTTATTAGCTGTATTTAAGCTTTTAAGTGTTGCTGGGAGAACGTTGTCACAGTAACTATTTACAGCTAAAATGCAGCTATTTTTTAGCTGTATTTAAGCTGTTAAGTGTTGCTGGGAGAATGTTATTACAGCAACAATTTACAGCTAAAAACAGCTATTTTTTAGATGTATTTAAGCTGTTAAGTGTTGCTGGCACAGTAACAATTTACATATAAAATACAGCAATTTTTTTTAGCTGTATTTTAGCTGTTAAGTGTTGCTGGGAAAACGTAACCCTAGGATTCTCAACTAGGTCTAAATTTTTTTTTGTGCGGTTTAGAGCCAAACCCATCTCCGTCCATGACTTCTTCAAAGTAGATATGCCGTACGCAGTGAGCAAAAAAACTGACCGTTTTCGAGTTTGGTTCATATTTTTTTTCAATCGACAACCGAAAATCCCCGATTTTTTTTATAGGTTTGCGCAGACCTATATACACTTTATATGCTTGTTCGGATTATAAATCAATTTTTACATAGTACACACAGTAAGTATAGCATCGATGTTCGAACTAAAAACATCTATAAACACATAAACACGCAAACCTGCCTGTCACCCCATACAAAATATATATAGGTTTGCACAGACCTAAAAAAAAGTTAGCGTCAAAAAATGTCTGAACATCCTAGAATTAAACCAAAGAAACGTAAGAGTAGCTTATTTTTAGTTAATCCATGTTTTTAAGCACACACAGTAAGTATAGCATCGACGTTCGAACAAAAAAATCTATAAACACGCTAACCTGCCCGTCATGCCGCACAAAATATATATATAGGTTTGCACAGACCTAAAAAAAATTAGCGCCAAAAAATGCTTGAACATACTAGGGTTAATGATCTTTCTTATTAATTTATTTTATTTTCTATCTATTCATGTAGTTATTTAAAAATCAATTGCAAAAAAAGATTTTTATGAGCTTTTTCTAGGTCATTGTTTTTAAAATATATGAAATATATTTGTTAGAAGCATAGTCAAAGTGTGACAAAAAATGCAGAGAAAAACGGTTTTTGGAAGAGTTTTGAAGGGAAATGGGTGTTTGGTATCACATCAATGCTATTGCAAATACCTACATCATAAAAAAGACAAATAAAGAAGGGCAAATCGCTGAGTGTAAAACCGGCTTGATTTTACCGAGGTTGCTTCCAAGAAGGGTTTAAAGTTTATTGAACATTTCACAAAAATTGATTTTTTGGGGGCTTGAGAGTGTCTAGATATCATTACAC
Source organism: Diadocidia ferruginosa (assembly GCA_027564275.1). Lineage (NCBI taxonomy): Eukaryota > Metazoa > Arthropoda > Insecta > Diptera > Diadocidiidae > Diadocidia > Diadocidia ferruginosa. The sequence continues at coordinate 6,493 of JANSTW010044857.1, forward strand.
CAACCAATATTTTTTACTACGACCCTGCCCACACCTACGTATAAATATATGAAAAAAATGATTTTTGCCCCTCCTACCTATACAAATACATGTTGTATTGGATTTGTCCCAACTTTGTTAAATGATAGGTATTTGTAATACCTTTTATTTGATACCATACATCTTTTACCTCTCCTCTCAAAACCCCCTCCATCTTTTCTAAATTATAGGTATTATTCATATCTCTCAATTGATACTAAACAAATCATGACCCCTCCCCATAATACTTCCTGAAAAAATATTTTTTCTGATTTTTTGACAAAACCCTCCGCCTCTAAGTGGTGCATGAGCGTTAACTGTTTTTGTGGGTGCGGGGCTCTGAGAGGACTCGCCTATCTCCAAACATTTAAGAAAATGGTTGTCTTGTTGATATTTTTTAAATTGCTCTTTGATTCAGGTATATGCTACAATTATAAAAAAGAAAATTTGTTATTATCAATTTGATAACTTCTTGTTTTCAAGCTTTGTATAAAATCTTCTTTTCTTTATATATTTTATAGTACACCTACAATCTTCATACACAAAAGATATACAAGTTTCAAATTATAAAACTTTAAAATTCAGTTACCTAATAAATTGTCACTATATACTACCAGAGTCTGAATATAAGAATAGAATATATTATATTATAGTAAGGATTATAAGTTACCTATATATAATTTTATATAAACCTTGGCTTCCAATGACTAAATTAATTAAAAATTTTAATATTAAAAATCAATTGAAAAATAATAGGATTAAATTGATAGATTTTAATTAATTTATATATTATATAGCAAAGACGAATTATATATTTTAGATTTAAAATGTTATATTCAGTATAGCGTATAGTTTTAAGTGAATTGTAAAGTGTAAAATTGAAGTTTAATATTTTTAGAGAAAATTTAATTGAATCATATACGAGAATATTTAGGAAAAATATATTAGAAATTCGCACATATTAAGTGAAACGTATATCCTTTTAGCTGGTGGTGTCAAAGAGTATGCGCATAAGTGTGTTTTTTGTGTACTGTTTGTGTGCCCTTCGTTTTCAAGTTCCTTTAACAAATGTATAGCCAGTAGCCATGTACAAAAATTTAATCTTCTTTTGACAAAATTGCATAAATGTGTTCTATTTCAATGATTCCAGTCCCGTAAAAGCTCTCATTACGATTTTTAATTATCAATTTTTCGTATCTATTTCACTCACATGTAAGGCGATATGATAAATACATTTATCATTAGAATAATATTACAAGCTTTAGAAAATATATAGATCATTGTTAGAATTTAGATAAATTAAGAATAGTTAGTAAACGTTCACTTCATTCCTATAAAATATGTATTAGATATTTTGTGAAGACGTGTTGAGTATGTATATTATAGTAATTGTTTGTATATTAGGATGGATTGTGTCACTTTTTTTCAAATATTTATAATAAAATATTTAGATAATGTGTCGAATGCCCAGTGCCCATTTCACTTTTAGATATTTTTCCAACTTGGCACCCTTAAATAACGTTTGTACGCAATGTTTCACCTGCTCTTTCGGAAAAACGAAATGCGCTGATAAAAGTAAACAATTATGGGAACTTCTAAATATATTCAAAAATTGTAGAGGGTAGGGGAAGGGTCCCTGAACAAAGTTTCTTCAAGTATTTTAAAACGCTTTCCGCAGCGTTAAATTTTTAAAAGAATATAGGGTTCAAAATAATAAAAAAAATCCATAAACCAGTAAAAAATTATAGAAACTTTTTTATCAACATCAATTGTATTATTTATTGAGAGTAGAGGAAATACATCCTATACAACGTTCGTTTGGGAATTTTGGCAAACATAGCTTTATTTCTGAAGAGTATACGGTTTGAAAACTGGATCAAGTACAATAAAGAGAGAAAAAAATTTAATCGAAAGAGGTCACCCCGCATATTTTCAATAAGATAAAGGCCAATTAATTTTTTTTTATAATTAAAAATAAATAATTTTGGATATGCAGGTGGGTTAAGCTTAAGAGTATGAAATAATTGTCAATAGTTCGATCTGTCCTAATTCATATATTACAGTATATAGAAATTGCATTTATTTACAGAAATGACAATGCACACTTTGCACATATTTTGCACAAGTCATATTATTACATACTTAAGACCAAAATACCCTGTTATCTTAAATAACATTTTTGGACGTATAACTAACTATATAATATATGGAAAATCTTCACATCTCCTGCTGCAGCTCATCACATAATTCTAACACTTTAAACTCTATAAATATCTGGTGTTTGTTATATTTGGATTATTATTCAACATACAACAATATATTAAATAATACTTATATGACATTTTGCCATATTATAAAATACAGTTCTGTATATTATTCTATATTTATAGATTAAATTATATAGTTGGTCGTGTTTGACTTTGTATAATAAAGTATTTTAATGAAACTGTGTTAAAATATCTAGGGCTTTGTACTCAACAATTTTTTTAGAAGCTTAAAGCTCATATATTATTTTTGGGTGTTTGGTGCATTTTAAAGTTAGATTTGTAAAAAAATAATAATAACAAGATAAAGAGAACTTTTATTTATTTTTACTGTACGCAAAATTATTTTTGTAAACTAAATTTAATTTACATGTAATTTGTATCAAAATTAGAGGCCTTACGCTTATGTTCAAAATTTAAATTCGATCGAAGCTCGCGGATTTTTTCTAACTTTCTTTCCGTTAAAAGCTAAATTTACTAAAAATAAACCTAATTTTGCTAAAATATGATTAAAATGAATGCGTTCTAAACCATTCTAAAAAATTAAAATCTCCAAACTTTCAGGAAGTTAGTTAAAAATCGATTTCTTTGATTTGTTTTGAATGGACAAATAAACAAACAAACAAATTAAGTTAATAAAAACGTTTTAAATTCTTGTTATATTTAAAATTTCGATACAATACAATTTAAAAAAAAAATATTTTTAACATTCTAAATTTGATAAAAAAATTACCAAGAAAAATCACCCAACTTTTCATTGTCAAGTAAACAATTTTTTTTAGTTTCGTTACTTGACAATGAAAAGTTATATGTATACAATATTTAGAAAGTGTACATATAGAGATATTCTTCAGACATATATACTTATAAATTTTCCGAATAACAATATTGACCATAAATAAGAAAAATATTGTGTAAGGTTGAACATTATACGTCCTTACATATAAAAAAAATGAAGAAAAATCATTGATTTTTTTTTGTTGCAAACTTACATCTTCACATATTATAACAAATACTCTACTTTGCCTGGCAATAATATATATAAGTACATAATACATATATTTATTTATACAAACTAACGACTATACAACAACACTATAAACCAGAAAATAATATTTTCATTTATTTTCCTCAATATTTAATATAATACATATTTTTCCACACATATTTATGGCAACATGATTTTTCTGGTTTGAATGTACTACACAGCATAGAATGTTTTTCTTATAAGAAGATTGGGAAAAAATTACAAGTCTTATATACAAAATAGGTTCATTCCTTATGTTAGTCATGAAAAAGAGATCAATTTATGCCTATTTTTATTAAATAATTTATTAACATATTACGATTTAACTAGTAAAATGTAAGGACACCTATTTTATACGTGGAAAAAAAATTTAAAATCTTTTACATGCGGTAAAATAAAATATTTGTTAAAACTCTAAAATCTAAATTATAATTTTAATTTTGATTTTAATTATTAAAAGTATAAATCTGTTTCTTTTGCGGTCATAATTATTAAAAGTATAGTTAAATAAAATAAAATAAATCATTTATAACTTATATACGTTTGGCCAACAACCAACATATTAAAGTTAGTTGCTATATTCAAGGGGAACAATGTTATTCTATTCAGTCTCAACCAAAAAAATCAATATTTTACTTCGCTCGAATAATTTAAATAATTTCTGCACAATCCAAAAAACCATTTTTCAGATTCTAAGATATTGTGTAATGTGATTTGTATACAAAATATTCCCAAAACTTAAAAATTCCGTTATAGCTCAAAACAGAAATTACAAATATCATATTCAATATTATGGGTCCTGGATGCATGTATCGTTTATTCATTGTAAAAATACGATTTATCAAATTATCAAATGGGAGGAGCTTGAGATGCATAGGTATATAAAGGGGCAAAATTTAATTTTAGCAGCCATTATGGTTTGTCCTGCTACAAATAGATTTTGAGGTCTTATAGAATTTTAAAGAATATATCTATTTGTTTTGAAAAAAGTTATTATTTTTTAATATTTTATCCCTAAAAGTTATTTTCGCTTCTGTCGGCAGTCCTCGAAACTGCCTTTTTATAAACTTGGCGTACGTAACGTAGTAACTAACCTATAAAGTTCACAATATTGATTGTGTGATTTGAAAAAAAAAACAAATTTTTCTGCACAAAGTTAAAGCATGCATAGAGATTTAATCTTTTTAATTTATTGTATTTTTCCTCTTATATATTTCATTTATGTACATTTATATGCGTGAAAAAACTATTCTATTATATATAAGCGATTTTCTTCGGATTTTCCGCAATGTATTTAACCGTAATAATATAATATGTTCATGAAAATTGATTGATATGCTTATTTTTGTTATTAAATGAATATAAAGCAAATTGATTAAATATATTAGAAGTAGGTATTTGAGGTTTTTTTATTTTTATTTCATAAATATATAATATTTTTTGGGTTTTATATTTAAAGTTGGTTTTGAAAATATTAAAGAAATGTCAAGAACTCAAGAAAACTGCCGGACCATACAGATACGGATATTTTTTTAAGGGAAAAATGAAAAAGAAATTGTTCAAATTTTCTGTATAAAATGAAATTTTATATCCATTTTTATATAAATAGCGAGGCAACGCGCTGCTGCAATTTAATTAATTTAATGAGAAAAATCGCAAACGTATCCAACGTTCGAGAAAAAACGCCAAGCTCTATGCAAAACGAGATATTAAACAGATACGCTGTTGGATACACTGTATAGCGTATCCATAGAATATTCTGTCTTGTGGGGTGACTGGTTTCATTTGTTTTTAAAATAATTTATATGTAATTGGATCGAATATATTTCCGAAAATTTTATGTTAAATTTATTATTATATTTCTAAATTGAAAAACACCTTCTGTGCCCAATGCCCATGTACTGTTATGCATAGTTATTGTTTTGAAATAATTAAAAAATACTAAATCATTTAACGAATAAAACTTTCGCGTATATAGTTTTATAGTTATATAATTTGCTGCAAAAAAGCTTAAATAAAAAAAAACTTTTTACATATATAAACAACAGCTCAGCTACAACAAACATAAATCACCATCTGCCAATTACATAAAAGCCAATTCTTAATTGGACGTTAAATTGAAAGCTATTTATATAGAATATTTATTTTATTAAAATATAGAAATATTCGACCAACTTTTTGACACACACTAATAATAATAATCGCAATGTGTAGGGTAGTTGGGTATGTTATTGGCCTGGGTGCCGGTTTTTTTATTCAAATCATTGATATTACTGTTAAATTAAAGCAAACACTGAAGTGTAGAACTTTCGGCTAAACTGCATTATAGCGAATATACTTCAAATAGGACCCCACCCGTTCTATTCTGTAATAAGTCATCCACCGACCAAAAAATTATACTACGACTTTTGGGGAAAACGCCCGTTTTCGGCAGAGGAGGAGGTTAAAATTTGTATGAAAAAGTTTTAAAATGCAATATTATGAGGTCACACCTATACAGAATGTAAGTGTAGGCAAATTAATTTTTTGTAGTATAAACTTATGGAGGGTGACCCCTCCATTTCAAAATGAAAGGATCTTATCGTTATGTCTTGACAAGAGCTAAAATTTTAGTTATAAGAGTTTCAGTGGATCTTTGGACAGGGAAATAAAATTTTCCTTATAAGAAATCCTTTAACCCCTTCTGGAGGTTGATGGGAGGACGATGGACTACAACTATTAGAACAATTCAATATAAAACCCTTGACAAAATGCAGATTTTTTTGTGCCATCTCGCGAAAAAAAATATGAAGAAACATGAATGCTTGTTCAATCAGACCTTTACATTCTGAAATTTTTAAAACTAAAGTGGTATCCCTTGTCAATACCTTTCGTTTGAATACACACCACCCCTATAAATATATATATTTCAATATCTTTCATACAACAGTTAAGATCCATTTTGAAAGGGGGAGAAACTCTTCTTAAGTTCGCACTTAAATTTTTTAAAATTTTTGAATTCTTTTCTGTATATGTGTGGAATCAAAAATCCCCTGCAGGAAGGGGGTTTCCCCCAAAAGTTGTATAATTTTTTGTCGGAGGATGACTTTTTACAGAATAGAAGGGGTTGGGTCCTTTTTAGAGCATATTCGCTATACTGCAGATTCCCCGAATTTTCCTCTTGGATTCTCCTCAAACTTTGTAAAGAGGTAGGAGGGTTTGCCCTGTTCTTGGAATTTGCGGCGCTAGGACCCCTTTAGAAAGGAGAGGGGTTTAAAGATTGTATGCAAAAGTTTTAAAATGCAATATATTTTAATGTCACATACTTATATACAGAATAAAAGGATGGCTAAATTAAAAAAAAAATTAGTGTAAACTTAAGGGGGCACATCCTTTTTTTTGAAATGGGAGAGCCCAACCTTAGTATCACAAATAAAAGAAATATAAACACATATAGATTTAAGACTTTAGAGGTTGTGCGATGTCAAATGAAAGGTTTCGACAAGGGCTACAACTTTAGTTCTAAGGATTTCAAAATGTAAAGTTCTGATTTAACAAGCATCAATGTTTCTTCATTGTTTTTCGCGAAAAAAATCTGAATTTTTTCAAGGGTTTGATATAAAATTGTTAAACTGCAGAGACCATCAAAAATATATCTTTTGTCTGTTTAACTTTTTAAATTCAAAATATTTGAATTCACAGTTTAGTTTTAATTATTTTGAAAAATTTCTTTTCGTTTAGTTCATCGATATGATTGATGAACTATACTAACCTTTTAAATCTACTTATATAGTAATTAAATGTTAAACATAATATTAATTCAAACTACTTTCAAAATAATCTATTTTGAAATTCTTCAAATAATTAATTT
>JANSTW010044868.1:0-13650 GCA_027564275.1 Diadocidia ferruginosa
AATAAATTAAATAAATTAAATAAATTAAATAAATTAAATAAATTAAATAAATTAAATAAATTAAATAAATTAAATAGTTAAATTAAATAAATTAAATAAATTAAATAAATTAAATAAACTAAATAAATTAAATAAACTAAATAAATTAAATAAATTAAATTTAGGAATTTCGCAGGCTCTCGACCTGTTTCATTGTATAACAATTTTTTTCTCTACAATTTATAAAACAATCTAGTCTAGAGCCGGCTAAAAACCTATGCTAAAAAATATGTTGAATTTTATTATCGTCCGATTGGTTAATCGATTTTTTTTATTTAAATTTTACAGGATTATGGAACCCTTTTATGTGCAGGCAGCAATGATATTGGAATGCAATCAGATCCATGTATTTTTAACATAAATCCAGCAGGTAATTGTTGTTTGTTTTTTTTGTGTATTTTGTTGAACATAATTTTATACATAAATAAAACATAAATTATTAATTATCTTTCAATGGGGGCATATTATATGGCAGACAGCTTTATGTTCGCTTGTTTTATTGCCCAGCATTATCGCATGTATTTAAGCGAAAAAAAAGCTATAAAAAATAAAGAGTTACATTAAAAAATGTAAATTTTAAAATATATCGCATAGTTATTAAAGCTGTACATGGGATAATTTAGTTGACTATTGAGCCAGTGTATTCGCGTATCTCAAATTGTTAATCCTCGGAAAATTTATTTGAGCCATTAAATCAAGCCAACGGTTCCAATAACTTTTTAAATATGGGGATTAAATAAAATATGAATTGTGTATAGCACAATTTAAATATTGTAACCAATCACTTCAGCAATGAGAGCTTTAAAAAAAGCTATAAATTAATGTAGCGAATCTTACAAGATGGCCGCCGCGCCGTGTTTAAAGAAATATTAAAATATTTTGCTGAGCGTTGCTTAATAAGAGACAATATTTTTACTAGACAATTTTAAGATTTGTTTTAAAAATTTTTTTGTATAATTTTGATTTTTTTTATTTTATTGTGTTTTTTTTTTAAATTTCGCAACTTTATATTGCATTTTTTTTTACACTTAGGAAAGCCAGATGCCCTGTCCAATTGCACATACAATCAAACGGCCAATGTGCTGCAAATCGAATGTATCGAGGGGTTTGATGGTGGACTGCCGCAAATATTTGAAGTGGCCGTTTTCAATTTGGGCCTTCGAAATCTTGTGTCCAATCAATCGTCAACGTGAGTTTTTTTCAAGCCTTTAAATGTGATTTTATTGTTAATTTGCAGGCTCTCGACCAAAAGTCTGTATAATTTCTTAAAAAAAAGAAAATGATATAAAAAGCGACAATTTACCAATAAAAAAATATATTTTTAATTATCAAAAAAATATTTAATAAATTATTAAAAATAATTTTATAAGTAATAAAATATATTTTTAAATTATTAAAAAATATTTTTAAATTATTAGAAAATATTTTTTAAATTAAATTAACAAATGTTTCTTTAAATCTATAGCACTCCATATTTCATACTGAAAGGCTTACCGCCTGACTATGACTACGAAATTATTCTAATAGCCAAAAATGCCAAGGGCAGAAGTATCGAAAACGTTCACATACTGAACAATAAGCTCAGTGGTGCCGAACGACGAACGGGTAAGTTTCAGCAATATTAACAAATTGTAAGTCAATTGTTATTGTTTCTAGTTTGTTGTAAAATTTAATTTATTTTGAATTAATTATATTAAAAAATTATTTTTTATTTACACAAAAATATATTTAATTTCAAAATATTTGAAAACAGGCATTCGGTCTGGTTTAAAGCAAAAATATTTTTTTTATAAATTTAGTCGGTAGCGTACCTTTCAGTCGATCGTCGTAAAAAGTAAAATTATATTTAATTTAATTTATTTAGACGAATTTCCATCCTTTAACTTCCTGCTGCCATATACCGAAAATACGCTGCAAACAAAGCTGCTGTTGGGCGTTGTGGCCGGTCTACTTTTCGGCATTTTACTCATTCTATTCTCATCCCTACTGATCATCAGGTTACGCCGACGGCGAAAACCAAAGGCCGCTGTCTACAATTCAATGGAGGAACTTAACAATGGTCGTCTTAATAATCTAGAGTTAAGTCAAAGACACCAACAAAGTGACGGTGGCACCGAAGAAACGTTTAGAAGTGGGGGTGTCGGTTGTGTGTCCGACAGTACCGATAGTTTAGAGAAAAATCCCGACATTATTCCGACCCAGGGTGAGTAAAAAAAAAATGTGTTTTTACTATTTTTTAATAAGTTAATAAGTTAATTAGTTAAATTTATTATTCAACGTGTTACCCATATGGTAACCGTTATAGTTACCTTCATATTAAAGAGCACTGATAGATAAGATTATTCAACGTTTTTTTAGCAATAAAAGAACTTCATAAAAATTTACTCATCTCTGGTCAATAAGTTAACTTTCGAATTCTTTAGTTTTTGTCATAACATTATTTTGCATATTCTTTAGTTGGTAACGTAACTTTGAAGCATATGAAGAATTGTGACATATAAGAGAATAACTTTTTTGAGAAAACTGCGTCAACGTTTTTAGTCGCATCCCTTAAATTTTACTTATTTAATTTTTTTTTGTAAACGAAACAAAGAAACTTTATAGCATATTTTGTGGCTGTGACGAATATATATCGTAACTTGTATATATACATAATAAATGTGTTACATAATAATATTTCCATGCATGAATGTGTAATTTATATATAATATGAAACATACATATTATACATAAAACCACATTTTATTAAACTTGACAAGATGCTGACATTTAACCAGACAATTTAATGAAAAAAATTTCACATCAGATAATTTCTAACCATATTTTAACAAGTCGTATGTATATTGTATACGTTACGTATATAAAATATTATATAACTCTGGTTGGATGGAAACACCATAACTCTCCTTCATCATTTTCATTTCTACCACTACGCTTGTGTTATAATAAAAAAAATATATAAATAATATTATAAAATATGTAATACATAAAACGAGCATATATATCATGATACATACAAATATATAGTTACTATTATGTAGATTTTTACATATAACCAAAAAAAAATTGGAAAAATAATTCTGTATCATCCCCGCGTCGTACCTATTGCTCTATATTGTAACAAACTACCCAGAATGTTATTTTCATGTCTTTTTTTATTTAATTTTTTTTCAGCAGCTTTTATAATTAAATAAAATGACATAATTTTGCTTTTCGGTCCTGTAAATGCGCGTAATTTTTATTATAATATATTTTTTGGTCGCTTTATTATGTGTCGTCACAATTATTATATTTCAATTATATGTGTTGCAAAATAAAGTAACGCGAGCGTTACTTTTAGTAATTATTATGCAAATAGATTTGTATGTTGCATAATTATTTTATTTTTTGCAATATAGGCGATTTTTACAATGACATAATTTTTTAGCGTTTTATTTCTTTTATTTTAAAATTAGAGTTATCTAAGTAACGGTTACATTTGCATATGTATTATAGCAGAGGTTTTCCATGTATTTTGGTATACCGAAATGTAACTTTCTTTCTTTGTTGTAAATTGTTTGCTAATTTCTTTCAAGAGAAGAAAACTGCGTATTTGGACATGGGTTCACCGATAATTCCCCGAAAAGTAAATTCCCCGAAACGACAATTTCCCGAAAAGTAAATGCCCCGAAAATACATTTCCCCGAAAAGTAAATTCCCCGAAACGACAATTCCCCGAAACGACAATTCCCCGAAACGACAATTTCAGAATGCAAGGAATCCGGGGAGCGGCAGCCCCCAAATAAGAAGAGAAATGTACAAAAACCGCATTTTATATAGAAAACTAGAAATCAGTCAATTAATATTTTGTTCTAAAAAAAAGCAAACGTAGACATTAAGATTCGGGATCCGAGAAAAATATCTTAAAATACGATTTTTGCCGCCGATCTCCGAATCTCCTACTTTGTTCTCATTTTCTCATCTTGGGGCTTCAGACCATATTCGATCATCGATCAAATCAAATTTATTTTGATTGAATAAACATCTTATCGAATCAAAAAAATAATATTTTGATCGAGTCAAAAGTTGATCGAATCAAAATCTGATTGAATAAAAAAAAAGGATTTTCATCGAATCAAAAACAAAATTAATTTCACATGTGCAATGTAACGATTCTGTTATATGACATCTGGTAAAATATACGGGCGAAATATGTTTATTATCCAAAATGTATAATCAGTTAGAATTGGTTAATTTATTTTTTTGGTAAGACGATTTTCAATATATAATTAAATCTAGACGTACTCTGAATATTCGTCACAAAGATCTATTCACTTATCTCCCAACTTCCTGAGCCTATATAGTGCCTAACAGTTAGCGTAACCCTGGCGGCCTCTAAAATTGCTACATTAAAATTAATGTCTAAAATCTGCGTTTGAACATCCTTGTGCAAATGACATCTTATATGTATGTAGTGTATGTATGTGACATTGTGACGTATGTATCTATGTGCAAAATGTACGCAAACATAAAACACATGAAATTTGTATATATTCGTTTTAATGCGTTAAATTTATGTATATAATTTGTGGTTGATATGCGATGAAAAGTGTGATTTATGTATTCGGCTTTTATAAATTGTTAATATTTTTGACGTATACCACACACACAATATAATATGCGACATAAAGAAGAAGAATGATCTATCTATATAGTTGACGCTTTTGTATATTTAAATTGAGTTGAAATATTGAAGCATAGAATATCGCGCGTCCGCTAAAATGATAATAATGTATAGAAGCTTTAAAAGCGAAATTTAGTTTGGAAATTATTATGTCGCTGAATGATTTTGACTGTATAATTTTGGCTAAATTATTTGCTTGACTTTAAATTTGTAAATGTAATATGAATTATTATGGTTGCACTGACGTTATAATAAATTGAAATTTGTTTGAAGATGAGTAATTCAATAATATGGAATTAACCTAGATATACTAATTAGCATTACTTTAAAAAAATTTATATCTAATGTTTTGGAGAAGTTTTAAACACCGATGTGAATTTTAGTTAATGCGCCATATTTAATTCGCCATATTGGATTCTAACTTTTTCTTGAGTTCTACAATAATCAAACCACGGCCAGGGATGTGGCGAGTCAGAGTCAGAATCACGGAGTCATAATTTTTCTAGCAAATCAAAATCATAAAAATGTAAATTTCTTCTGTTTCCGATTAATCTTTCATAAACCTTTTAAAAATTAATTTTAAATTCTATAGTATAATAACCAAGGTCTAGCTAGTTAATTTTTTTTTTAAACAATATGATTTTTTTTTGAATTTTTGAAATACAAAAATCCGAAAAATTATCTGTGGATCTTTTTGTGTAAGAACTTCAACAATTTTTTAAGTTTTTTTAAGTTTTTAGGCACGTTGAGCAGACAACACTATCGAATTATTAAATGGGAGGAGCTTGAGATGCATATATAAAGGGGCAAAAATAAATTTCAGCTGCGTCAACATGATTTAATCTTGCAACAAATCTAGTTGTTTAAGATAAATTTGGTTGCTATATATTTTTTTTGCTCCTAATACTAAACAATTCTATAAACAATTAGATGCAAAATATTTTAATATAAAAAGAGGCTAATTTAAATTGTACGATTTAACGTCATCGAGACTGCCTTTTTTTCGTTGCCTTAAAATATCCTAAGCTTTTTGTGACTTTGTTATTAATATTGCACAGATTTATAGTTTTTATGATTGATATTCATTAAACTGCTATCGATTGACTCCATATAATAATTATTTTCATACAATCTGCCGCATTCCAAGATACATACTACGCTCCCTGCTGCTGCGTCAGGAAATATATAATTCATTTTATTGAATGCGATAAAATTTACTGCCTTTCCTATTTGTAAAAGACGTGGAAAAAAACGCATCATAAAAAACCCAAATATTCTTCGTCTTATCTCTTGTACATTTCCTTATTATTATATAACGATCATAAATTTAATAATTATATATTTAATATTACATAACGTAATAAAAATAAAAAAAATATTATTTTAACCATAAAAATATTATATACATAAAGTTACAAAAATATTAAATTACATAAAGCTCCTTCCTTATGGATGCGTATATTCTATCCGTACATACCGCACTTCTAGCCATATGGTGGCGAAGTTGCAAACAGAAAATTCAATGTAATAAATTAACGTGACGTGTTTTATGAATTGGAAAACATATAAAAAGTAGCAAGAACACAAGAAAAACAATATTAGATTTTTAATGTTTCAGAGATATTATTGCTATCAGAGAGCTATATAATATAAAATATTATTATATTTCTACGATTTTCTTTTTATTTGATTTTAATTTACTTTTTTATCGTTTTTTGTTCTTTTTCTCGACATATTATATATAGATAAAGACGATGCATTTGACGATCAACACAAATTGCACTGGTCCTATCCACGTACTTATGCAACAGCGGCCTTAGCTAATCAATACAATGCAACACTTAATAAATCATCTGCAGTTGCATCAGGCGGTGTCCATCACACAAATACATTTTACAATAATAGTCCTTCTTATTTAGCCGAGAAAATTCCAAATGAAAATTATGAAAATCAACGGCGACAGCAGCAGCAGCAACAGCAGCAGCATGTCGCTTACGATGCAAAGTGTTCGGACAGTGAGGTAAGTTATAACGAGCGGTATCGATGAGAAGATAATTAAATTAAATTAAATACAATAAGATGAACAAATTAATTAATTTAATTAAATGAAATTAAAAATTGTCCGAAGTAATAATTCATGTTATCCGAACCCGATTAACATTTGCTTTTACTATTCATTAAAAAAATCCATATAATATATGGAGTTTGTATGAAAATAGTACAAGCCTTAATTTAGGTCAAAATGTTCAAATTGCCGGGACCCATTTTTTTAACGTTTTATAATGCCTTGATTCAGAAAAACTAGAAAATAAAAAATGTCCGTCCGTCCGTCCGTCAGCAAAATATCAGACACAAGAAAGTTTAACACCAGTCGAGGGATTTGACAAATTTTTAGTGAGGATGCCTTATTAGTGGTCCTATAGTCTGGGATTGCAGTTGGAGTTTTTCTTAAAAATAGCCGAAAAATATGAACGATTAAAAGATTCATAGGTTCAGAGGTTAAGAAGTTCAGGTATTCAGACGTTAGGAGTTTAGGGGTTTAGAGGTTCAGTGAATAAAGGGTTCAGAGGTTTCGGTACTTAAGGGGGAACATACCATCAAGAGGTTAGGTGATCAAGTGTCCAATTTTTTTTGTTTAGTTGTTCAAAAATAAGCAGTTTTGGGGCATTAAGATATTCTGTGGGATGTGAAATACTTTAATAGTCAAAAATTGTAATAGTTTTTCATTAAAATTTAATTTCTGACTGTAAGTAAGTAAGTACATAAAATTTTGGTCCATCTGGGATGTGTTTCAAATACATTTTGTCTTCCAAATAAAAAATCCGTTATATAAGAGAGTTTTAAACCAGAAGAAATTAACAGAGGAGCTTTTTGTATATAAGCAACTTTATTTTATCAAAGAATTAAATCTGCTATATACGTAGATGTAATTTCTTTTTGTCGATATGATTTTCGTTATTTCATAAATTATTTCTGATTTCGGAAAATACGAAGATTTACGAAATAATTTTCTTTACTTCAGAATTTTCGAGGCGATTGTCATAGTTTTCCAAAATGATTTCAGTGATGATTTTTCTTGTTTTTTGAAATTATTGTCTGTATTCATGGTTTCTTATTTACAAATTTATGATTTTATAAGTGATTTTCTTAATGATTTACGAATTCCGAAATAATTTCTGATTTATGAAGCATTTAGTTTTCGAATGAATTTTTGATTACGAAAATAATTTTCAAAATGACTTCCAGGATTTCCGAAATGAGCTTTCTGTAATATCTCGCTTCTCTCTATACCCGTATTTGTATCTTTTATTTGGTTTCTCTTTTTCTTCGTTTCTCTCTTTCTAAATATATTAACAAAAAGCTTCGAAAGAAGTTCAAAACTAAATTAGATTACATTTCTCTAATTTCTAATTGAGTTTTTTGAACAAAACATAGGTAGTATACAAATAACTCGAGTTGCTTTTTTTAATTTTGCTTAAGAATTTTATTTTCATTGAAATAAAGATCTTATAGAAAAAAAAAATTACCCAGTAAATTAAATAAAAATATTTAAAATTATATAACATCATTAAATTAATACCACAATGTAACAAAATATGTAACCAAAAACAAAGACATTAATTTGCAACTTTTTAAAATATAATATTCTATTACCCGCAAAAAATTTCCTGCGCTTATTTTTAACAAATTAACATAAAAACATACAAAATCACTTATTGATTACACGCAATTACAATATTTTATTGTACACAAACATAGAGAAACGAAAAACAGCTAGCCAAAAAAAAAACACCCCAACCCCATTTGAAATAATTATTTAAATTATATAATAGATTTATATTTTTCTCTATATTAAGCACAAACAATATTACAATCTAATTCTTATGCATAATGCAAATGTGTTCAAAAAAGATTTTAATAAAAATCCATTTAAAATTATCCCATCACAGGATATAGAGGATATACACTTTAAAACTTGACACTCTTAAATATATTCACATTTGCATAATCATTTTTCGCATTTAGCCCAGCCACCACCACCACCACATAAGATACACAAAAACAAAACCTGATCTCTCCCACACACTATAGCACTTGACAAAATATTTAGCTATAGATAAAGGGGGGTTGAGGCTGAAAATAAAAGTGAAAGACAAAAAAATTTACGATTATACTCTTTATTTTTTCAACCAGAATAAAGAACTTACTTACGCGGAATTATCATTAGTCATCCCGGAGCAAAAAGAAATTTACACAAGCGCCACATTAGGACGACCGAGAAGGAATAAAGATGTTAGAGTAAATGAACCGACCATTTACGCTCAGGTAAGCGTATAAATCAAACTGAATCAGCTATTGCTATGTATATGTACAGCGAGCTATATTATAGCTATTGCTAGATACACATAAAAATGATAAATGTTATTGCTACTTATCAGAAATTTATTAAAACGTTTCTTTTTATTTTATTTTTAAGAAAATTTTCTTATTTTCATTTTATATTTTTCATTTATTATATCCGTAAAGAAGAGACGTATGTATATATGAAGAATGTTGAGTACTTTACTTACAATATACTACTACAGGGTGATTCATGGGTATGTGCAAAAATTTTAAGGTTTTATAGGGGATGATCAAAAAAATCGGACATTTTTAAAATCTGCTCTAAATCGGAAGGGGTTTGAGTAAATTGAACACCCGATTATTCGTACAGCTACCGACTTAGATCATATTTTTAATTTTTTTTGCTATACATAACCAATCATCTCCACTGATGACGGTGTTTCGTTATCAAAGGATTAAGAAGCCTTATTATGTCCATATATGCTGATGAGACGAAGAGCAAAACATACAAGGTACGGACTTAACCAAAGTTTTACCCCAATTAAAATTTTGTGCACATATATAGCCATGAATCACCCTGTATAATATAGAAGACAAAATATTCTTTAATATATAAATTGCGCTAGAATTTCCAAAAAAAGTTCATTTTAACTTTAAGTTTCATCGCATTGTTAACAATATATTAGATTTTGTGGATCAAACGTTTTGCGGGCTGCTATTATACTACTTACTATATAGTCTATAAGTATAACAGATTATAGTTTCAATCCAAAATATTTTCCTTTGTACACAAAAATGCATTTGACAAAATTTCTTTAAATTTTCAAAAATGAAAAAAAAAAAACAGATTGATTTGGCACATGATGTACTGTCACCACAACAACAACAACAACTACTCCACCACCACCACCACCAACAACAACAAAATCCTGCTTATCCATCCGCTGCCATGTCGTGGATGCCAATTGCATCTACACAGCCACCACAACAACATCGATTACTTGTACAAAGTAATGAGCCAGCGTTAGCAAGACTGTCGCAGAGCTTTTGTACAAATGAGGCGGTAAGTTTTTTTTAGATTTATTATGAAACAATTCATATTCAGATCAAGAGACCAACTTCAGGTTATTTTGAGATTTCTATTCTCTATGTCGAAGAACAAGGGAGCGAATAAAAAAATACGGAAATTTTTTATTCAACTTTACAAATTAAAACTAAAACAAACTGTAAACCAATCAAAATCAGAAAAAATATCGATGTTCTCCGGTTCGTTTAGTTGTTTACCCAGGCTTGCGTAAAATATCAAATTTTGATCGAATCAAATCAAAAATTTATTCAATCAAGAAACTATTTTTTGATCGAATCAAAAATTGATCATATCAAAATCTGAAAAAGCCCTAGATTTGATCGAATCAAAATCTGAATAAAAAAAATTTGATTTGATCAAAAACAATTTGATCGATCACCTTTTCATTTGATCATATTTGAATTCGATCAAATTTGTATTCGATCAAATTTGTATTCGATCAAATTTTGATTCGATCAAGAAAATATTTGATTTGAACTTTAATCGATTATCTGATTTTTAGCAAGCCTGAGTTTACCACAGCTGCGACAGTTCACATTGTGTCAAATGTTCTTTTTTTACATGTAAGACGGCTAGTTCATCGATATTACAAAGATTTCTTCCATCTCTTGTCAGATAAATGAGAATGTTTTTCTTACTAAAATTTAAAGGTGTATGTACATCCCAAACTTTTTTAGCATCCAAAATAAAGCCCAGTCAAAACATAAGCAGAATTCTGGGGGTATCACCGACTATTGCCCAAACATTAAATTCAAAGAACCGAAGATTCCCAAGCAAAGCAAATTTTTTGAGGAGAATTTTTGTCTAATAGAACTTAAAAACATTTCTGAGACGTTGCCTGTGCCAAAATATTTAAAACAAATTAAAAAAACTTAAAAATGCTCAACATTTTTTTTCGAGAATTGTCGTATCGGGGAATTTAATTTTCAGGGAATTGTACATTCGGGGACCTGTTGTTTCGGTAAATTGTCGTTTCGGGAAATAGTCGTTTCGGAGACTTTCGGTATACCCATCTGGGGACTGATAAAAATGTATCGAACCTAAATCCTCGTATATCGAATCTGTTCCTTATTTAAAGTGCCTACTTTGAAAAATTAAATTTAACCCTTTCGCATTTTAATTTAATATATTGAAAATTTAAGATGAATTATTTTGCGCTTCTGAAATTGTTACAACAATGCGAATTGCAAATAGTTTAATAAACATTAATAATATCTTATTACCCGAATTATTAAGTGAATTAGTCATCTATAAAATAGTTAAATATAGCCCAATTTCATTATCAGGTACAGTGCGAAAATTATCAAAAATGTTTCATTTGAATAAAGACGAATAAACGTTATATATGCGTGCGCCCAGGACCCATTATATTGAATATACTAATAATATTTTTGTCGACAAAATATTATTTGTATGCATCTATAGCTCCTCCCATTTGATAATTTGTTGATGTTTGTAACGCTAAATCGTATTTTTTACCTCTGTGGAAAAGTGCTCAACGCGCCTAAAGATGTTTTCACTTCAAAAATATATATGGAAAATATGTTCCATGAAATTCTTAACCCTTATATGCAAAATGTTCTCTAAAAAAATTAATTTAGAGTCAATGTAAGATACAAAAATCACAAAACAAATATTTTCGACCAACCAGCAATGAGGGGTGGGCCAAAAACTGTGTTTTTGATTTTTTCACCTATATTTTATGTCGTTTTCAATTATTTCTGGACAATTAATAATTTGTTGGTCAATTTTTAAGAAAAACTCAAGTTTTTTCTTGTAGAGAAAGTTCGTTATCAATTATATAATTTATTTTATATACCTTTGTGGCTCGTTATATTTATTTTTTTAAATTTTATTTTTTTAATAATAAGACAGCAAAAATCAATGAAAAAATCTGTAAAAAAAAATTTCCTTCACATTTTCAGTCAACCAATACCTTAAAACAGCAACAACAACCAGAACCATCCCGTAGAAATTTACCGATTTCGTCCACCTCTACGATGCCAAGATTCTGACGTTAAGTATCCGTGGCTCCAAGGTATAAAGCGTATATTCCACAGCGGCCAAGCTAAAGTCTGCATTTAGCAATTTATGAGATGACATCAAAAAATCAATAAACAAAAAAATTATCAAATTTTAAGTTCTTACCGCACGCTAAGAGCAACCATAATGAAATTTTCTAAAACAATAATGGAAACAACTCAACTCTTACGGTGGACAGGGGTAAAGTTAAAATTTGTTTTTTATTTCCAAAAAAACTAAAAAAATTAAAATTAAATTTAAAAAAATGTTCAAACAAACAAAACCAAATAAATAAGCTGATAATAATGAAATGATGAATATTAGATTATTATCTAACATCACAAAGAATAAGGGATAAAGTTATATGCACGTAATAAGAAAAGATGAAGACGATGAGAAAAAAAAACAATTTTATATAAAATTAAGGGTTATTTAATGGTTGTGTTTATTGTTAATAAATAATAATTATATTATATAACAAATATATATATATTTATATAGAATGTAAGCAAATAAATCTAAAATAATTATATTAAAAATGTACATTGTACACGTACTATAAATGAAAGAAATGCAAAACTTTATAATATTATTAAGTTTATTTAATTTATGAAAAACAAAAGTTTCGGTATGGTGAATTCTTTTCGAAAATTAAAAAAATTGGAACGACACTGAGGCGGTTTATGCAGCCAAAGAAGAATACTCATTGAAATCAGAACTGCTGATGTGCTGAAACAAAATGGTATTATTTTTTCCGATAATGTTTGAATTTCGAATTTACACTGAATCCACTTTGACAGGGTTTTTACACCACATAACCTCAATTTATATTAATTATTAATTATTTTATTTAAAAAAAAAAGTTTTTCTGAAACAAAATCGAGTTTCAACCGAGTCGAAATTGGCTTGATAATGGTCATGGAATCGCTGTATTAATGACATTGACAAAATAAAAAAAATATA
This sequence comes from Diadocidia ferruginosa, assembly GCA_027564275.1. Classification (NCBI taxonomy): domain Eukaryota; kingdom Metazoa; phylum Arthropoda; class Insecta; order Diptera; family Diadocidiidae; genus Diadocidia; species Diadocidia ferruginosa. The sequence continues at coordinate 13,119 of JANSTW010044868.1, forward strand.
TCAATAAAACAAAAGTTCCACTACTGCTAAACATCCGGTGTCAAAAATTTCGAAAAGAAAGCACTATTTTATTTGCCAACAAAAAAACCGTAACCAAAATAACAAGAAAATATAATTAAATTAATTAAGAAAAGAAAATGAAATTAAAAAAATGCAAGAAAAACTTTATAAAATAAAAATTAGTGTTAATAAATTATTATTATATATAAAAGAAAGAATATAATACAATTTTTTTGAGAAAAAGTGTTTTATTTCATTATTTATCCTTTAGAAGGGTAAAGGACATACGTCAATTTTTTTTTAAGAAGACACACGTCACTGCAATCTATCTCTTTTCCACGTAATACCAAATGTTTAAAAGGTGTGGTTTATTGCAAAAGTATTTAAAAAAAAAAATGTCGAGTGATCTTCTTTGTAAAATAAGTATAAGACGTTGCTACGACTAGTGACAACTAGCAAGGTGTATAGAGTAGAATAGGTGTGCGCAAAAAATACATAGAAAGATTTTGTGATGTCATTGGAACGGCAAGTA
>JANSTW010044879.1:0-13649 GCA_027564275.1 Diadocidia ferruginosa
TATTTGTTTACATTGTCATTTTGCCCTCTCTTATTTTGATAGATTTTCGCAATTAAGTTTTTCTTTTAAATCGGCACTATATATGTGAATAGTTTTTTGTTCAATCAACACAAGTGGCGTGAAGGACGATAATTCAATTTTTTTCAAGCTACGGTGTTTTTACACTAAGTGTTCGTTCTGAATTATCTATATATTTATTCTGTAATACTATCGTCTATCATGAACCTAAGTGTAAAAGTAGCACCCCCTCCTTCTCTTGGATCCTCCCTAAACTACCCTGAACAGCGTTTGTTTGGTCATTAAAATTTTTTATTTTAAAAGTTTTGCACACAAACGGTAAATTCCTTACCCACCGAGGGCAGAGCGTTGTAAACTCCCTGAACTAATGTTGTTTATGTGATATCCCTTATCCCTACACTTTGAGAAGGATCCTACAAAAAAAAGTAAATATTTTACAGTGCATTACATTACGTTAGATGGGACATTTTCTATACGAATGTCAAGTCACGGGATGATACCTGCTCTATACTTGTTATTATGTAAATAATAATATAAATAAATGCACCAAAAGTTAGGACACCCGTAGACACAAAACTGTATGTGTATTGTGTACATATACTTGATCATGATTATCTAATTAAAGCAATGACTAATGCTCAAATAAAACCAATAATAATAAATCAGGTCCTCGCATATATTATAATATGTACTTTAGATAAAATGACAATTTATTTTTAAATTTATAGGATATTCTTTTTCTTAATATTCCATCATTTTAGAAGAAAATACATCATTACTTACGTATGCACATAAGCTACTTGTTCTTTTTAAATAAATTTAAATGTATATAGCTTTTAAAATCAATTAAGAAATATTTTAATATTACATGCTATATGATCGAAACATTCTTTCACAAATCCTTTTATATTAATGCGGGTAATTTAAAAAAAATCATTTATTGTATATAATTCGGTTTTTAATTAAGCATTAAAGATAACAGAACCCCCTAAAATATTCTTATGTCTATTTAATAGAGTTCAAAATTATTTGAATTTAATCTAAACGAAAGACTTGAACGACGAACCTTTTTTCGGTTTCAAAAGAAAATATTTTTTGTTTTTTTGGGTTCCTTTTTTATTTATTATATATAATATTAGTTTTCTTATGTTATCTGCAGAAAGAATTTATTGATTCTTCTAATAGATTCACTTACGAGACAAGCGTCCGTTATATGTGTGTAATGCATAGAAAATATATACAAAGTCAAAACCCATGCGATGGCAAGCATCGCAGGTAATAAGACGTTTACCTTTGTCTGAAAGGATTTTAGTGTTACACATATTTGAAGGGAAAAAAGTCAGCTGAATATTTTCGTTTTAAAAAAAGCAAAATTAAATCAATTATTTTTGTCATCATATATTTAGGTATATAGACTTTCTTAGACATTTTTCTATATTTAGGTTGTAGTTGCGTAAAACCTTTTTAGTTACACAAAAAATAGGGAAAAAGTATATTTTTTACGTGCTTATTGTCAACAGCATGACTTATTTATTTACCCAGAAGTTTGATGCATGAATCATTTGTATTAGACATGTGCTTGCTTCAATTCAATCGTTAGAAATTTGTATTTTTATAGATTTATTTAAGGAATTTTTGCGATTGTACACAATTTATGCATCCGGTTTTAAAAATAGTAAATTTATTGAAATTATGTTGAACAGGAAATTTCAGATGTCTATTTGTTGGCATATACATACACATATCGATTAACAATATATAAACGAAAACACTTCTTGTGGGGTATTTTTGATAAAAAGTATTGCAGTAGCTTAGGTCATCATATGTGAATTTAACTTAATTAAATTCTGAAAGTTAATTATCACAATCATGTTTCTTTATTTTAAAGCATTGGAACCATTTTATACTAAACATACAAAAAATCCATACGATACAAGCCTTAATTTAGGTCAAAATGGTCAAATTGCCGAGACCCATATTCTTGCGTTTTATATGATGCCCTGATTCAGAATAACTAATTCCATTAGCAAAATATCAGACACAAACAAGTTTTACACCAGTCCAGGATTTGGAAAATTTTTGGAAAAAGTGAGTTTTTAGTAGTCCTATATACTCTGGCCTCTGGGATTGCCTTTGGAGTCTTTAGGCTCAAAAATCATATAGGGAAAGTTTTTTTAGACCCATTTTGGTGAGATTGGGTTTTTAGTAGTGCCTACTCTGGGGTAGCATTTAGAGTCTTTAGGTTAAAAGTTAAGGGGGCTCCTAAACGATTTTTTAAATAAAAGCCCACTATAGGTTTTTTTAATTTCCGTACTAATCTAATTTTTTTGAAACCATTTGAATTAATATGGCGAACACAATATGGCGTCCAGAGCATGTTTAGAAAACAAAATTTAAAAACAAGTTACACACACATATTTTATTGCGACTGAAATGTAAACCTAAGTATGTCCTTTCATTGGGTATATAATGTTTTCTGAGGATAAAAATGGTGGAACTAAATGGCAAACCAAAATATTCGAAATTCACTTTATAAAGATGAAACTCTGCAACTGGGGGTTTTCGAATTCGCTCATTACGAATCTAATGATACAAATTTTAAATTCAAAATGGTTAATCCAATATGGCGGATGGAAATGTATAAAATGACTTGAATTCGGTGCACACTTGTATTTCGGGGTTTTCGAAGTCACTTATTACGAATCTAATAATAAACATTTATTTATTTAAAATTTGGGATCCAATATGGCAGACCAAAATTCAAAATTTACTTTATATATATGAAAACAGGGACGGAAACCTATTTGAAAATGAAGTTGCTTTGGTTTTTGGTTTTTCCGATAAATAATTTTTAGTTTTATTTTAACAAGTTTTGAAATTCTGGTTATGGTTTTGGTTTTACAAGTTTTCAAATTTTAGTTTTGGTTTTATATTTTTGAATTAATTCTTAACAAAAATGATCTAAAAAAGTTACTAGAGCAATTTGTTATCGTTTTCGTCAAATAAGCAGCTTCAACTTTAATTTGAGAATGAGATTAACTTTTTATATTTAGATCTTTAAGTTTTAATTTTGGTTTTGGTTTTTAATTTTTGGTTTTGGTTATGGATTTATATTTTTTTTCTGTTTTTTCTGGTTTTGGTTGTGAAAACGGTTTCGTCCCGGGATGAAACGAAACAACCAGGGGCTTTTAAGGTCGCTGATTACGAATCTTATGGTAGAATTGAAATTTTCAAAATGGTGGATCCAATATGGCGGATAAAAATGTGTGAAATGACTTGAATTTGGTGATAACTTTTGTTTCGGAGTTTTCGAGGTCACTGATTACGAATCAGATGATAAAAATGTATTTATTCAAAATGACGGATCCAATATAACGCAATAAAATATTGTGTCCGCCATATTGATTTAAAAAAGCGCTATACGGTTTCAAAAAATAGTAATTTGTACGAACATTTTAAGAGGCTCGGTAGTTTCTTATTAAAAAGCGATTGCAGTGGCCCGGAAGTCACTTAAAGCCGTTGTCCGCCTATATGATACCAACTGAGAACTGATATAGAGTTCTTCATATATAGTGTAAAAACCCACTCACTGATTACTATACAACAATATACCGGTGCGACATGCTGACAACATTCCATATCAAAAACGGTTTGTCATGAAAGAACCTAGTAATCAGATTAAACAGTGATAATGGTTTAGCCCAAGACCCTAATGAGTTGTAGTGGCAAATTATTATTATTATTATTTGTTATAACCTTCGATCTAAATAATTCTTTATTTTACTATAAATATAACGATAATGTACGTAGTAGTACGACTATGCGAAAAGCCGAATTTGGTAATCCTGATTTTCGGCTCAGTCAATTTCCTCCAAAACAAACCATTATTTGTACGATAATCTTTTGACGATCACCTTTTGTTCATCATAGGGTTTTTATTCAGAAAATTGACACAACATTTTGGGCATTTTTAATAGGCGGGCAGAATCAGAAGTAGTACAATTTTTTAGTATTTTTAAGCTTTATACATGAAGGAGTGGTCCGATTATGGTGAAAATGTTTGTAAAAAAAAAATGAAACTTAGGCGCATATTTTGGAACAAACATTTTTTTGAACTGGGTGTGAAAATTGGTGGTTTTAATTAATTCATTGTAAATTCGTTTAAGAGCGAAAAACACTTGTTTTTAAATTATTAAGGGACTCTTATAAATTATCTAAAATTAAAATTAAATTAAATTATAATTATTATATCATCATGAGTTAAAATATAACTATAATATTTTACTACAACTAATTTTTTTAGTTTTTTTTACAAGAAAAGATTAGTTTCTTCAAATGAAAAATAAACCTAGCATACAAGAAAACCTTCTCTTCAATTGATTTTTTCGTTTGTTTCTTATTAACCTAATTTGAATGATCGAATGATCAAACTGGTCGTTTCTGATTGATTACAATTCTTTTGTATAATATTTCGGTTTTTAGCCAACAATTTTGGGGGTTTTTAGTTAACAATTAGCATAATAAAGACATTGTTGTATTGTTTACATTTTTTTTATTCTTTTAGCGTAAATACCAATCTTAAATCTAACAATAAAAATTTAAAATTAATCGAAAAACAAAATATGATTATCACAAAAAATGTATTAACGTAAAAGATGATTTGTTTAAAATTGTCCAATTCATTAAAACTATAGTACTTTATCTGAATTTATGATAATTTCTTATAGATTATTAACAGCATCACTGTTCTTGGCAAAATAACCACTATAATTCGTCTGCATGATACCAGGTCAAGTCCTCAAATCATTAGCATAATAATAAAATCTTATTTATTAGAATATTTTCTTAGACATGTTTATTTTCTGACCAATACTTTAATGTACAATATAACATTTATAAGAATGAACAATCAAATTTATAACATTCATATTATGTCTTCATATGTTTTTATAAAATTCCTGAATCAAGATTTCTGAGTTTAAGAATACAAATATTAAGTTAATTTAAAATTATAGAAACTTAACTGAACGAATTGTATATATTTTCAAGTTTTTTAAAATAAAAGCTGACAATAAATATCAATTTTCTTATAACTGATTGATTGACCCTAACTGAACGTATATATTTATTCAAATATAAACCCAGATTTACAGTTCGATCTGAAAGAATATATTTTCTGACGAGCAGAAAAAAAAAGATTTTCAGACCAAACTTTAAATCCTATTGTGTATTTCCTCCAATATATAGTGGACATCATCAGAAAACTAATTAATTTATAGTAATAATTTATTTAAAGTGTTTTGAATTTGTTCTGTTCAGTTCTCATTCACAAATCTTTATAACATTTTGGATAATTGAGGCGCTTTGGAGAAAACCTTTTTGTTTTAATTTGTACCAACTACTTTACGACAATTTTAAACCATACGTTTTGTTAAATACGATAACATTTTGAATTTTTTGTCAATTTTCTTCAATAATAAAAAACTAATGGGCAAAAATATATGTAGCATATAAATGTCTTCTCCCAAGCACCTCAATAGAGACTTTAAATTAATTCCAAGTACTAAACTTAATGAAAAATACACGAAATTTATCTGCTGTCATGTTTGTGCAATAATTATATTATCTTATCTATAAAATCTTGAAATTATTGAACCGAAAATTATTGTGAAAATTGTCTACACCGTGTATCCTGAATGAGTTGAGCCATTTTTTGGGAAAATGTTGGCAAGTCCTAAAAATAAAAAGAAAAGATTTACAGTTTGAAGAGAAACATTTTTGGCCAGAAAAAAAATCAATTCATATCAGAAACCGTTTGGCAAAACGATTTCAATACGTTTTAAATTTTTCCAGCCAAAAATCTTTGAAAATTTCCAATACTAACCGCCGCCAAGCATATGTCAGCAATCATTTTCGAATTACTCGAATAGCCAAGACTAACGAAACTTGCATGAAATGTGGCATTATTTACTTGACCCATCGTAAACAGCACATTGTACAACAGATCAATGTGTATTGATCCTTCCGGTGATATTAATGCATTTATTAATGCACAATGGAATGAGGTTAGTAGATTTTGTTTAAAGAAATCACGATTGAACAGTTTAAAACGTTCATTTAGGTTTGACAATGATGTCAATAAAAATCTTGTTAGATTCATATCATTACTGGCCACAATTGCCTGACCGTAAGCCGTTAAAATGGCCAATAATTGTTCGGGATGCTGTGGACCGTCGTCTTGCAGTGGTGACATCTCAATGGCGGCCGGTGAGAATCCACGTAGTACTTGTGACTTGTAGAAATATTGCCATCGATGATGAAGAATACTGTAAAATATTTATGAAAAAAATATATTGAAACACAAATCGTTACACAAACCCATCGAAAAGTGCGAATAACGAAATAGCAACATCACAAAAATCTGTAGAATTCTTATCCTGGCCCAGTAATGGGGCTACATAATCCAGCGATAAGCTTAATATTGCAGGTAAAAGTGTCAAAGTTGAGCCTCCAGGTTGTTCAACAACCAATAATAACATTTGCAGCAACATATCGACTGCTTTCAGGCGACTTCTTGTTATTTGTTCTCTGCAATGAAAATGTGTTGATTTTAAATTAAAAAAAAAATAGAATCGACTTACCTCGTTGTGGCCTCCAAAAATACGCTTAACATTTCCTTTACATAGGCTGTGCCCAATTGCACTTGTAATGTACGAATTACGCTAAGTGAAAATGTCAGAACGCTATTGGCAATTTCCGCACTGGCCGATCCATAATTGTTAAACAGTGATAAGGATTTAAATATAACGGGCTACCAAAAAAATTTCAAATTATTGTTTTTTCTAGGAAAGTCGCTTTAAAAATTTACCCTATACGCTGTTAATAGCATATTTTTAACAGACGAACATTGCTCTTTAAAATAATCCAAAATGTTCTGTAATGTGGGTAGAATGGTCGTTGTGATTTTGACGATCTGTTGATAGAATATATTTGATAGAATTTTATTATATTTGTATTTTTATTATATATTTTTTTACAATTTTCGAGAATTATTGTTACCTTATCCTGTTGTCCATTGGCAAACGTATGCTCCTGTCGCAATAGATCTTGTGCCAACGACTGTATGTATTCCTGTAATAAACCAGCACGACGTTCAAAATCCTGATCAGCGTTAGACATATTCTGCCATGGCAATACCATACAATTGACAATACTTTGATGGGTATAGTTGGCAGCATTCGGATCCAAATTAGACAGATTCGGTCCAAATTGTATTAATTGCTTAAATGAAACACTGTCTAAGGTAGACTTAGGTCGAAGTGTTGAGGTAACGCTTAGTAAAAATTGAGCTAAAAATCAAAACAATAATTTTTTGGGAAACGTAATGGTTTTTAAACAATTTTACCAGCAGCAAGCGTGATAATTGTCGGTTCTTGTGCAGCACCACCTATCGTCGTGACCGGAGGCAACAGCGCGGAGGCCACACTTTCGATAAGTGCATTTATCTGTGCATCGCTAAATATTATCGGATACCAATTGAAAAAACTACGTAATGCCGACAAGAGCTGAGCATAAATTTCAATAAAATCAGCCGTGAGCTGTGGCAAAGGAACTTCTAAATTGTGTAATTTACTTATTGATAAAAAGCTTATAGCGTCTATTAGATTATTTGTTAAATGATGAATGTTTAATGGAAGAACATCATTGGCTACTGTAAATGACAATAAAATTAAATAATGTTTTAGTGCAAAATAGGATAATACTAACAATGTATAACTGGTAAAAGACTTGTAAGGGTTTGGCACAATGAAGATAAATCCCTTGTTACGCAATGTATTAAATGGCACTTGTTACTCTCAACTATTGTTAAACTGGAACCGTTGTGAGATTTTTCCAATGTCATAAACATTTCAAACGGTCGTTGCCATTGACTGTACTGTAGACAAAATATAATTAAATAATTTGATTTTAATTAAATATTTTATTTTCCTTACAACTTGTTCAAAAACTTGATATGGTCGTCCTTCGGCAATTAAAACTATCGTTTCTATGCATTGTGTTAGATAATGTTGCCATTCTGTTTCCATCTACAAAAGAAACGATTAAATTTTGAATTAATAAAAAAATCGTCTCACATCATCATCTAAACTTTCATTATCCAAAATGTCCAATTCGGATTCCTGGTCGAAGCGAAATTGCATTTTACGTAAAATGCCCACTACTAAGATTTGTACAATTTCATTGTAACTGCGCAGTCCACTCGTCGATAGGCCTCGTATTAATGGGCTCCAAATTGACAGGCGTTCGGTAAACGCCAAGGCGCCATATCCTATAGTTCAACAGAAAAATGTTAGTTTTTTAGAATATTTTTCGAAGGGGTAACCAGATTTGGAAGTCTTGGGACACAGTTTTGGAGTCATATGCAAGTCTTGCAAGTTTTTTGTTTTGAAATCTTGACAGTCTTTGGGAATCTTTGAAAATTTTAAGTCTTTAAAATTTAAAAAGTCACTTGAACGGTTCAGCAGTCATTAAAATTTATTTGGATGATTTGAAAGCCTTTTAAAATCTTAAAAGTCTTGGACGACTTGCCTTGAAATTATTTTAAAATCTTGGCAGTCTTTTGTTTCCAAAAATTTTAAAATACTTTTAAGAATAATTCCAACTAATTTCCAAGATTTTGAAAGCTTTCTAACTAATTTTAAAGACTCAAGTCATCGAAGATATTAAAAGACTCGAGACATCCAAGATCTTTTAAAGTATTAGTAGAAATCTTGGAAGCAAAAAACTACTAGAAAAAATGTTCTCATGATTTCTGATTTCCGAAATTATTTCCGTGATTGTGAAATTATTCGTCACATGATTTTCGTAAGTAGTTTCCCTCTCGCTTGGAACTCTTAGAAGTTTAAAGTCTTGAAAATATTTTGAAAATGGAAGAGTCATGGGCGAGCAAAAATATTTGTCCCACTGACTTCCATGACTTCCATATGACTTCCATAGTTTGTCCCAGGGCTTCCACATGTGAGTACCCCCTCGGTCATGGGACAACATTTTTTCATATTTGTGATTATTCTTTCGATATTTCTCCACTGTATTTACCAGAAAATGTAAAATGATATAACGCGGTTATGATGTCTTGCATCGATTCATTGTTAACCCATTCACTCCAATGTTGTGTGGTAAACAATTTTAATAACTCCGTTAATTTATCCTGATACAGTTCATTGGACTTTTTTAAATCAGTCGACTCCAAAATACTGCGAATACCCTTCGCAATCGATTGAACACATGGCATGGCTATTTGACGATAAAACAGTTCGCTTATTGTGACCAGGGCACCGGCCGAAACATCACTGGCGCATTCACGCCATGTGCCCAGATCGAACAGCTGATAGATTAGATTATCATTTACAAAATCGTCTAATGAAATCCATGAAAATAAATGCTGAATACATGACAATAGTTCAACGACTGATACACTGAAATTAGAAATAAAATTGAAAAAAATTGGAAAAAAATTGTTTGGCGAATTTTACTTAAAACTTGTATCGTCCGATGGCATGGCATCGTTTAAATTACTAAAAAATACATTCTGTTGTTCGATGTTCAGATGTTTTGCATTTATCCGAGAACTGGATATTATCAAGAATTTACGTATCAATTCAAATACTTCTGGCATACAAATAGATAATCTAAAAACAAAAGGAAAATTAATTTTAATTGATTTTTAATCGAAATTGCACAACTTACGCGGAATGAAATTTCTTTTTCGTATCCGAACAAACATCGTCCCGTGTACTAACTAATTCTTCAGACGTTGTTCTCAACAATATTATGCCTAGGTTAAAGTTTATTTGTAGCAATTCGATAATGTGACTAGCATAGGTTGAATGTTCGTCGGGAAATTCACGTTTTCCCATCAGAGCCAATAGTTGAGCAATTTTTTCCCGTTGAATTTTCGGAATTTGCGGATCGGTTAGATTGGCATAAGTTGTCCACAGTGTTTCGCGGATTTGTTGTTTTTCAATCGGTTTCAGGCAATTCCATTTTTTCGTAATTGTCACCTGAAAATAATATAATTTACTTTTTAAAATAAAATATTTACTTTTTCGACCGTTATTGTTAACAAATTTAAAATTTAGGAACAGGCTAATCGGTCACCGAAAACTGAATACAATTATAATTTACTTTATTTAGTAAATTTTATCTTTTCAAACTTTTACCTCAACTGTGGACACATTGAAAAACCATAAATACTGATTTGTCGTATTCGATAGATTGCACAAACTCTGTGGCCATACATTTTGTGCGTTTTGATATTCCACTAATTGTTGCTCAATTTCACGTTTGCGTAAATTATTTGTTGCCGGATAGTAAAACTCGTTTAGTAATTGTTCAATTTGTATGTAGTTGGGTGGCTGCGGCATCGGTGGAGTCGTTCCCTGGTTCTGTGAAAAATAAAATTTATTATTAATAAACTTTTCCAGCGATACGAAGCATGGCGATGCGAAGTCAGTTTTTCCAACAACAACAAACATTTTTTGTTCTTAAATTTCAGATCTCTAGGGATGGTGTGGAAAACAAAAATTACAAAATTAAGACGGATTTGAACATATTTTGTGAACACAGTGGTCCCGCATACTCTATTTTATAGAGTCTAGATTAAGATATTGTAAATTTTTTAGCAAAATATGAGTATAGAGAAGATTAGACTTCAGTGTGTGCTGTTTAGTTTAATTCATATCCGATTTTATAAATAGAGATCTGCATCTTTGCCATTGGCGTCTTTTGCAATTCCTTAATGAGATGAGTGAAAGTATTTCTTGACTTAAAACTGGTTAGTTACGTACAGTTTTATTCAAAGGGATAGATATATCCTTATCTTTTTTGATACATGCAACTAAATTACCGATTTCGGAATCAATCGATTTACTATCAGTTAGAATTCAGTTTGAGAAAACGCTTAATCAATACTTTTATTGAGACTATCCTTAAAAAGAGGCCATTTAGCTTTGGAATAGCAACGAGTTGTAGTTTTTGATGTAGAAATGGTTAAATTATTTTATTTTACAATTTTTACTTGTTCAAGAAGTTGAAATTAGGAGGGCCGACTGAAACATTCCAATCTTATTGTTTCTAGACGTTTGAATTCATAATTTTATTCACGTCCAGCAGTCATGCTGAATATTTGTGGTATTCATCTGTTGAAATAAAAATATTGAAGTTTTTGGTAGTTTACAAATTATCTTCTTGACGTGGTATATGAATATATAATTCAAGTCATAATGTTAACTTGATATCATATTGCATCAAGTTAACATTATGACTATAGAAGTATAGAATATGAGTCATAATATTTGGTGATAACGAATTGAACCGCCCAGAATTGGCATTTTATTAGAAATGATTTATTATAAAGTTTAAATCAAATAATATAGTAAATTCTACTATTTGATGAATAAATTATGCTTTTAATTTACTATCTACCATAGACATAATATCGGATATAAAACAATACATAATACGAAAAACGACATTATGGTTTTTGGGTGGGTCCTATCCGCTCGCATGACTTTTCATGAACATAATTTGGAATTTGGATAAATAATATAAACACAATGCGATAATTAATAATGTATATGATTATGTTTATGTAATTGTTGTTATTTAATAGTAATTGGTAGATACAGGTGATTCAGGCATATGAAATCAAATGGAATATTGATTTTCAAATCTAAAAATAAAAATTAATTTCGGTAAACTTATGTAAATGTTGTTCTCTCATCGGTTAGGGTTTTAATTTATAAATCTGAAAAATAGATTTTTGTTAATCAAATAAGATAAATAATAATTTTAATTTATGCAACAAAGTTATTTTAAATCGCATAACCTCATTCTGAGGAAAATTGGATTCTTGAATAGCGACGACGAAAATGCGACTAGCAATATGAAATTTAAAATGCTGAAAAGTCCACCAAATATACTTGCCATTTTATGATAGCACTGTTGTTTCAATCAAATTATTGATTAAAATTTAAATTGTATCATTTAAATGTAATTATTTTTTAATATTTTATGAAAATATAAACAAAGAGCATAAATTTATCTCGTCGCGTAGCCAAAACACTGCGAATATTTTTAGTTTACCAACACAACTCTACAAATTTTGCATAAAATGCATAATGTGGGTTTGTTCAGTGGTGCAAAAATAGCGAGTTTGTTTACAATGCGCTTTGAAGAACATACGAAACAGTGGAAACGAACCGCAGAGCTGTCATAACAAACAGACCAAAAAAACCCCAACAATTTCCCCACAATTATTCCAACCAATCAAAAGCGGCCATTTGTTCACAAAACAACACGTCATACATTTGACACGGCCGTTCATACAAATTTGCTTTTTGCCTCCTAGAAGCACACGTATTTTCCAGACGATTTCCTTCATTGTTTTGTGCTGTGCCGAACAGGCAGTTTATTTTTGCCAATTGGAAAATTTAAAAAACAACCATTTAGTTATAATAAAATATAGAATTAGTCAAGATGAAATATCTTATAATTTGTTTTATTGGATATTTCCTAATAGCAGGTTTGTAAAATTTGTTAAAAAAAAAATGCCGACTCGCTAAAGAGGCGGTTGCTGGCGGTACTCTACAGATTAATTGTACATCAAAAAGGCGTATTTGCATAATTAGAAACTATTTATAAATTGTATAATGATAACAGTATTTATATAATAAAACAATTACAAACAAAAAAGCTGTAATAACACAATTGTTTTTTAATTGTTATTGCGTTTTTTTCGGAAACCTTTTGTTGCAATATTTTGTATCCACGTATTCAATATATTAGTAGACTTGAATGGAAAATTTAACTATTTCAATTTTTTTCAGGAATAAGTCCAGTATCGGCAAATGATGATTCACAACCGGACACAATAGAATTGGATTTAGGTGCTAGTCGAGAAGGCTCTAGAACAGGTAATTTATTTAACCGGTCAAAGAGGTTAATAATTACATTTGTACCTCGATTTACGCGGTACAAAAATTACAAAAAAATAGAATAATAATTTAGGCGAGTTTTTAGTAATTGCATTTGCAGTGTTTATGTCGAAGGCAAAGGGGCTCCCGTACATTTTTTTTTATAAAAATATGAAAATTTGTCAATTTTAGTAGGCAGTGTTGCCAACTCAAATTTTGAAAATGAGCTAGATTTAGAAAAAGAAGTGATGTCCAAGAATATTTTACACTATACGATCGATTCGGGAAAATTTTGGTTGGCGTGTGTTTTAAGTAGTCATTTTATATTGAGTTTCCAAAAATTGGTTATTTTATTGAATAATTCCTGACTAGGTGCGCTTCTATAACACAGAACCAAGATCTTATGTTGAGATTCTTTCAATTATATGAAATAATTGAATAAATTACGACATTTTATTTTAATATAATAATATAATGGTTAAAAATTATCCAAGTTATCAATTTAGATAATTCTTTGTAGTTAATAGGTCATGGAAATGATAAAACAGATTATATCTCCGGAATTTATTTATTTTTTTTTCCACTGTTGATGTGATGTTTTGGTTTAGATATTGATGAATTTATTTATTTATTTGTGCAATTCTTCGCTGTTTTTTT
>JANSTW010044890.1:0-13648 GCA_027564275.1 Diadocidia ferruginosa
AAATAAAAAATGTATAGCTGCTTATGTAAAATCAAAACTTTAAATGGATTTTCTGTAAAATCAACTTTTGGACGTTACAATCTTTTTCCATTGACCCATTGATTTACAGTTTTTTTTTAAATTACTAACATAAACGAATTAATTTTATAAATATTTTTATTAGTTAAAACGCAGTGCATGAAAAACAAAACTTCAAAATCAAACGCATAACTTTTCGAAAATTTTGATTTCGTATATTTTTCACCGCACATCATATCTTCTTAACTGAATAAAATACGTTATTATAATAAACATTAAAATATAAGTATATTCAAAAATAGTTTATATATTATTAGATTTATACTATAGTACAGGAAAAATAAATAAAATATAATAATTTCAAGCATGAAATTTCGGGTATAACAGTGTTTTGGGGGAGTTTTTTAATCCACTTTTTAATATTCAAGCTACAATAAACTGGGTTAATCACTGAAGTCGATGAACACATTATAATATATTTAGGAGTTGAAGTGTATTTATAGATTTTCGTACCACCTTCATATAGAAACTATATATCTATAGCCCAATAATGACAGCCCTGGTGACATGACTTAACATCCAAAGGCACTTTGTTTAAAATTTTTAGAAGGGACATTTTTTTTTTCTTTGGGTTTTATGTACTGCCACCAATTATATCCCAAAAATCAGGTTTTTTAACAGTCATATAGTATTATATTAAACAATTCAGTTATCTTCGGCACATTTTGTGGATGACCCTACATTCATGAACTATAATTAATATAAAATAACATATATAATTATTTATCTGGAGTTATACTATAGGCACAAATATTCGAAATAAAAATATTTAGGAATGTTATGGCACAAAAATGTTTTAACCCGCCGTATGGTTTCTACTTAGTGGTAAATACAGTCTTAAATTGTTGGCGTCAAATTAACACTATATTTAGATATATGGAAGAATGAAAATATCTCAAGAAAGCTATACAAAGTGTGTTCCATGGCTGATGAGGTAGCAGTATACAGAAACAAACAGAGTGTGCCATTTAATGTATACCACAATTACATTTAATTTTGACCAAAAATTGGCTTATATTTCAAATGATAGATAATTTAACTGATTTTTATTAGAGAAAAAATCAATTTATCTACCGATTGAGATATAAGCCAATTTTTGGTTAAAACTAAAATGTGTTATAAGAAGTTATACAAAGTTAGTCCGATCGCTGAAGAGTTTAATGAAAGAAACGAAACAAGCTTTAACATCCCTGTAAACAGTATGTAAATTGTAAACCCATATTTTTGATATAAGATTCACAATATAAAAAGTTTCATCCTGGCATAATATTTATAGCCTTTTCTTCCTAAAATTTATAAAATCAATATGCATTTCAATGCACCTATCAAAAATTAAGTATATTTCACGTCTACAGTTCTTATAGTAAATCTTTATATCTTAGATTCTATACTTGTTGAAATGTTTTCACATATTAAGAATTAAGATAGTTTACCCGCACTATATATACTAATGCATTCAACTGGTAAACAAAATCTTATAAAAAAGTATAAAATGTTGTTATTATAATATCGTGATAGTTTTAACAAGCAATTGTAAATTAAGCTTATTATTTACTATATATATATATACATTATGCAAATTAAATTGTACGTCGCAAAAATAAATATATCTCTCAAAATATATACAGAATACAGAAATAAAAGTACGCATCAGATATTTACTTACCAATACGGCTATAGAACACTAAAACGTGTTAATTCTTAAAATAGATGGCGTCAATTTTTTCCATTTATTTACTCACCTATATAACGTGATATTTTAAGAATAATTTGAAAGATCTTTTCAAATTTTATGAGCGATTGCGCAGATGTCTAGAGCTAGACTCTAGATGACAGGAAATTGTTATCATAATGAGTAATATATAGGATAGTCTGAGTTCGATCCTCGGAAATTTTTGGTCGGGAATTTTTCGCAACTGCGCTATCACTTCTTTTGCAGATGTTTATTAAAAAAATGATTGCAATGATTTGGACGAATTCCAATAAAGCCGTTGATACGCCTATAATCCTATATGACGCTTACTAGATAGGGTTATAGTATAAAATCCATTTAATAATAATTTGCCACTACAACCCGCTTAGGGTCTTGGGCTAAACCATTATTACTGTTTAATTATTTGATTACTAGGTTCTTTCATGACAAACCGTTTTTGATGTGGAATGTTGTCAGCATGTAAGCATGTAAGGAGATAAAATCCACTTACTGATTAATAAAAAATTTAACCGGTGCGAAATAATTAGAGTAAACAATAATTATGGGTTAGCCCAAGACCCTTATCGAAAGGAAAATTATTTGTATATTTTTTTGTTTTTTTGTTGTTGTTTTTTTTTTCGAAAATCAAATAATAATATTTTATGATGCCATTGATTAGATTATTGGAATAAGCACAGCAACGGAAAACCCCCTCTATATGAAAGGAGTATTAAGGAGGTCTCACAAACATTTTTCCCCACCAAAAACAAAAATTTGAGGGCCTTCTTTATCATATCTATAAATAATATTATCAAAATAAGATATTCTTCTAATCTCCTCATATAAAAAATATAGATAATTTTTGCACCCTTAACTCCAGAACCAAAAATGTTTGTTTTGTCAATTTTGAAGATGAAAATCTAAAATTTTGAAAGGAGATAATATGTTATTAGTTGTAGCGATATGAATATTCAAAAGTTTATACATATTTATCATTATCTATCATAAATGAAATATATCTCAAATGTTTACGATTCTAAAAAAAATTAAAACCATTTAATACTACACTTTAATGTTAAAATTTATAACCTTAAACTATTTAAAAAAAAGATTAACTATAAGAAATAGATTTATGCTTATGTAAAAAAAAATTTCATTGACCTCAAATTTTGAAATTATTATCTTTAATATATATATATATAAAGTACTTTATTTGATATTATTCATTATTTAAGAAAAAATTCAAGTTTAATATTTTAGTAAATATTTTTTATTTAATAAGTAACTGGAATATAGTATTTTTAATTATTTCTCTCCGTGAATATCTATATTTTCACAATTTCTTTAGGACATTCGCTTATGCAACATTCGGTTATATTGCACAAAAATTTAAAATTTATCTTTAAAACTAAATAATATAATGTGGCGGCCAAAAACCCCATTTTCCACACTTAGATTTTTCTAGAATTTTGGTTAGTTAAAAAGATACTGCCAACGAACCAAAAAAAATCAAACTTTGTCTCTGTGGGAACAAGTTCCACCATAAAATATGATATCTCCGAAAAAAATTGAAATTTTACTAAACCGTGAAATTTACGAGTCTGAATTGCTATATCTCGGAGTGTGGGCAAGGTACAGTAAAACTTTGGATACCTAAAACGTAGATAATTTTACATACTGTAATACTTTAATAGAAACTGAGTAAATATAATTGACAGTTTTTGGCTCGGTTTTTGGTCTATTAACCGAAATACAGAAATCGATTTTTTTAGAATATGGCGGCCAAAAAAACCATTTTGCATACATTGATTTTCCTAGACTGTTAGTATGTTAAGCTCAATTTACACTACACCTTTTTTAACATATATGTTTTCTTATGTGCTTGTCTAAAAAACAGACTTACAACAACACATTTGACAAAAATCCATTTTCATTTCATAAAATAAATTCTGAAAGCAATACTTAAATATTTTTTTTTAATTTGTGCCCCGCAGACTGTTTTTTAGGCACAAACCTAAGGAGACATATGTTAAAAAATGTGTTGTGTAAATTGAGTTTTAAAGAGATAGTTCCAAAGTACCAAATAAATTAAACTTTCTCTGTGGGAATTAGTTTCACCCTAAAATCAATATCTCCTCTACTATTAGGGATTATTATGCCCATAGATATAAAGCTTAAAAAATTAATATAATTTATGCATAACATAGCTACAATATTGTAAAAGTTTAAATTAAACAACCCGCATATATCAGCTAAATAAATAATTATTATTGGTTTAGTTTAATAAAAAAAAATAACGATAAAAAACGTTATTTCATAATATTTATTTGCTTTTCGTGCAAGTTTATTTTTTTTTAAGTTAAATACAATTGTATTTACAGAAATGTGCATGCAGGGTGAATCTAAGCATTTTTTTTACTTTCTATGGACTCTTGTCTACCACTAGTCAAACTTTTGGCTAAAGTCTAGTTTATCGGCACAGCAGAATTAAAACCCCTCCTTCTAAGGGGAGCAAATAGAGTCAATATAAAACTTTTTTGTTTTGGAGTTAAGGGGGGGAAACTCTTCCTTTCACAGGGGCTTGGTTTTAAAGCTTGGGAGAGGCTTAAAGTTTGTATGAAGAATATAATTATTTATAGGGGTTGTGTGGTGTCAAATAAAAGGTCTAAAATTTTAATTCTAAGAGTTTTGGTCCAGTGTACCCTTTTCAAACACTAGAAGGAGCAAAATTTACTGACGCTACACTGGAAAAAATAGTAAATTCAACCAATTATTATTATTGGTATAAAATAAAAGTATTCAATTATATTCAGGATTGAGTTGAAATAAAAAAGTTTCTGTGAACAATTTTAATATAGTTCTCTATGTCTATACATAAATTCAATAGTTAATCCATAAGTTTTTCAATTTTATCGGCTAGTCTAATTCGAACTTTTGTTGCTGCGTGTTCTATTTATATCAAAAGAAAAAATTGAATATGCTCGCATAGTGAAAGTGGTGCAGAATTACGCACATTGAACTCATTTTTAACACACTGATTCATATATTGTGTGTATGAAATGTATTTTCCGCACTAAATTCTTTGAGGAAATACACATCTATTATATATTTTACTTATATGTATACATTTAACAAGATAATATTATACGGGTGTTAGAATCAGTAAAAAAAATTAAAACGTTTGGCAACAATCCAACTATGAAATTCTTTCAAAAAAATTTACCAAATTATAAATTTTTCAATTTTAAATCATCACATGCACGTGTATGCGAGTTTATTAATTTTTTTATTGCTTAATTGTTATTAAAAGTTTTAAAATAGAATTTAATATTTTAAGTGGGCAATAATTGCATATTTTAGCAGAACTTGTTTATTTTAGTTGAACTTAACTTTGTTTAGTATTAACAAACGATATCAATCTTTTATATTTATAGGGTAAAAGTTCAGTAATCGAACACCTTTAGCATTTACAATTAACAGCGCTTGATACAGACATACAGCGATTAACGGTGATTAGCGGAACTAAAATTCTTTTTTTTTCGTGTCAGACTCAGAAAAATTGTTATTAAATTTCAAAATAAAATTTTGTAAAAACTACTCCACGATTTTTGTATGAATATTTTTTAAATAATAAAATTAATTTTATAATTTTTTTAAATCAATTTTTCTGAAACATGCTCCACAGTTCACATTTGATTTAGTTTTTTTAATATTAAAAAATAACAAAAATAAAATTCAAAAAAGCATTTCTTTCACCCTCTTTATATTTTATTTATCAAGGCCAGTAAATAAATTTAAACATTTCGAAAGATGAGCTCTCAAACGTGCATCAAAGTTACCACCTGCATTTGTATCATTAACTCTTAGTTTTTTTTAAATAATCAGTCACAAATTCGCCATATCGATTCGACTGCCTAGGTCTAATATCCCGAATCAACCAATTTTTTCGAAATTCTATTTTGAATGTAATCTTATTTGCCATAATTTTTTACATAAGATTACATAAAAAAAAAAAATCGAAAAAATTTGTTGATTCGGGGTATTAGAACTAGGCAGTCGATATACCATAATTAATACGGGTAAATAATTGGCTATCGCATGCTAAATATCTTCAATTTTTTTTTAAATTAATATTTATTATCTAAGTATCAGCAATTTCGTTCTTAATTTGAATCATTAAAACAAATCTTATGTCCAGTACTTATAAAGAGATAGATTCCAAAATTGGATTTAAGAAATTTAATGACAAAATAAATCTTTCCCAAGACAGGCAAGACTCGTGTCTAGGACCCGCAAATTTTAGGGGCTCGGATCTGAGCAAATTTTTCTTAAATATATTTTTCATTCAGACTTTTCTCTTTAGTAAAAACAAAACTATAAAAGATTTGATTACTTGGCCGATATATGTATCAATATTGTATCTGGCCGATAATGCACCATCTTCCTCTATATATTTTATCACTATATAAAATTATTGCCATTTTATATAACGTTTTATTAAGTAAAAAAAATGAAAAGATCTTCTTTAACTATACTGATTTAATATATTTTTAACAATTTGCATTTTATTACAACGAATAAAACTAACAGGTTCAAAGAGCAGAAAAAAAGACTTAACCGCACATAAAATCGCCTTAAACAGGTTGGTAATTTAATATACCTTTGTCGTCCGCAACTGCGAAAAATAATAATGTAGGTATATTATTAAAATATACGATTAAAAATGCGAAAAGACCTTGATAATGAAAAATTTATAAGAAATTCAAACTGTCTTTATTGATTAATTTAAATATTTTTGTGCATCGTATAATATTACACGACCTACAATTAACCTTAAAGATTTAAGTTTATAGCACTTTTTAATGCAACGTATGTAATATGTATATACAAATGTATGTATAATGTGTAATTAACATTAAAATTGGTTTATTTTTTCTGTATACCAGATTCAGATACCTATATACAGTAGTTAGTATAACATTCTCATGGTAATTAAAAAAATATTTCCATTTCTAACATAAATATACAAGAAATTAATTAGTGATGCCTATAAAATGATCTTATAGTCTATATAAGTAAATATATAGATGCACTTATAAAAATATTAAAATAAATAATTTCTTAAAACGGTGAACGGAAAATTGTTTATTTATTATTATATATATGAAGCATACATTTGGTCTAATTCAAAGCAGTGCTAAGTTCCGATTTAAAAAAAAATATTTTAGAACAAATCATATACCTATTTTTGCTCAGGGCAACTATTTTTTTTTTAAATAATTACTTGGTCATCGAGTCAATATCAGCACTTAAAATATATATAGGTAAATATTTTAAGTGCTAATATTGACTCGATGACCAAGTATAATTATTTAAAAAAAATAGTTGCCCTGAGCAAAAATAGGTATATGATTTGTTCTAAAATGTTAAATAAATAAATTCATTATTTATCAAATCAAATCTTAAATTTTCATATTTTCTCAAACTATATACTATATGCAGGCAAGTAACCATTTAGGATAATTTTTATTTTCAAAAATATAAAAAAACATTTCGTCTAATCACCATTTCACTTGACTTTTTATGATAATTATGATAATTTTTTCTTTCAGTGTATAATATGTCAATTAAAATTAAATGAACATAGGTATATCTTCTGCATTGAAAAAAAATTGGAAGCATTAACTAGTTTCTCTAATGTTTGGTCGTATAGACTTAAAAAAACCCTCGGTAGCTGTGGCATTATTTTTTTATTTTTTTTATTTTATATACTATTATTTACAACAGATTGAAGGTCTTGAAACCAGTTCAACTATATTTATATCTTTTTATTTATATTGTTTATCTTTAATTAACACTATACTATGTATATATTTATATTTCTATATTTGTACGCCTATAATTGGTTAATAGTTTTTAGAGATTATTTACATTTTTCATTGATTAATAATAGAAATCTAAAACAGTTGCTACATTAAATAAATAGTGTACTTTAGATACAAAATTTTTATATATTCTGCGATCAGAATCCGATGTGGTTGATATACCATACGATCAAAAAGAAATTTCATCTATAAATGTAAATAAATTTAAACCATGTATATGACTTGCGAACCACTACGATCGCTTTTTAATAAACACCTGCAAATTAAAGGTGATAACCCAGTTGTGACCGAGTCTAGAACCCATAATCTCTTGAACACAAAGTCGTGACGACCACTGCTCCATGCTGACTATAAATTTTTACTACTTAGTAGGTCAATATACAAACTTTTTTTATTCTGGAGTTATACGAGGAATCGTCTTCTTTCGAAGGAGGTAGTATTTAAAGTTTGTATTCAACAGTTTTAGGCTGAACTGCAGTATACCGAATATGTTCCAAACAGGACCCTTCCTCCTTTATCCTGTAAAGGATCATCCCCCGACCAAAAAATTATACCACGACTTTCGGGGGATGACCCTTTACAGGATAGAGAGGTTGGGGTCCTATTTGGAGCATATAATGCAGATTCGCCCAGTTTTATACTGCAATATTTGGATGCCACACAGAATGGTTGGGTAAATTACAAAAAAAATGTAGTGTTAACTTAAGGGGACACACACCCCTTTGCCCTTTCGAAATGGGAGGAGCTTAACGTTTGTATGAAAAATA
This sequence comes from Diadocidia ferruginosa, assembly GCA_027564275.1. Lineage (NCBI taxonomy): Eukaryota > Metazoa > Arthropoda > Insecta > Diptera > Diadocidiidae > Diadocidia > Diadocidia ferruginosa. The sequence goes on from JANSTW010044890.1 coordinate 8,424, forward strand.
TTGAAACAAAAACATTTATAGGGGTTGTGTGATGTCAAATGCAAGGTCTTGACGAGGGTTACAATTTTAGTTTCAATGTGCTTTCTGCAACCATGTTCAAATGGATTTTGGTTATGGCCAAAATATTTCTTCTCTTTTTAACGCATTAATAATATTTTCTGTTCTGCTTCTTTGAGTTAAACAAACTTTAGCTTTACTCATGTGTACGTAACAGTCTTATTTTCAGCCGTTCCTATGTATAGCACTTTAAAGTGCATAATATTTTGATATTTGACTAGATTTATTACTTTTCGGTTATATTTATATCAAATTTAAAACAAGTTTACATTTTCATTCATGTATTAGTGCATAGCATAGTTACACAACACATATAAATATTTTGGCCATAACCAACATCTATTTCAACATAGTTGTAGCGGAGCTATAAGGGTTTTGCTGTATCGTTCTCCCTTCAGCCCTATTCTGGAGAATATATTTGCTCTTCTTAACCCTTCGACAAAGATTGGGTAGGATTCAAGAGGGGTCTATTTAAAGCTATATTAAAATAAAACTATTGAACGGCGAAAACACTAAGGTCCGTTTATATACTAAAAGGGGCTTGAAATTATTGATTTTTTGTTCTAATTGTGATAGCAAACCATATTTATACTGTAAACTATAAGATATATAAATTATATAATACATACAACAATGTCTATACAATATGAGATAAAATATTATATAAATATTGATAAGGACTTTATAATAACAAAATGTAAAATGTATAGTTATGCGTAGTTACATAAAAATGTAATCTTATATTGAATGTATTCAATATTTATAGATAAATATTTTGCATATTATATGAAAACAATATTGTTCAGTGAAAAATAATATTTTGAAATTAATTTCCTATATTAAATTATCATTTTGTTTGTATTATAGTTATAAATATTTTATAATTAGTTTATTGTTTGTTTTTAATTCATAAAATTTTCTCATTCATAAAAACATAAACCTATATTAATCAGTAACAACATGGAGTAGTTATTAGTGTCACGGCTGTGTTCATAAGGTTGTGAGTTCGAAACTCGGTCAGGCCGGGAAATTTTTTGACAAATGGGCTATCACTAACAGGGTTCCTCATATAGTGTAAAAACCCGCCCCACTGATCACCAAAAATATGGCCAGCACTATTTCATGACAATATGAGGACATGCTATAATAAATATTAATCAGGAATACCAGTTTCTCAAAACCAAAACTAAAACCAGAAAAAAATTATAAAAACAATACCCAAATTTGATTTTAATATAACATTTAATATGAAATTTTAAAATCTAAATGAAAAAGCTAATTTTTTCAGAAAGAATTAGAAATTTTCTCTAATAACGTCTTTCATTCATTTATATGTTAAGAATAATTCAAAAATATAAAATCAAAAGCCAAAAATTTGAAAACTTTTTTTTAGACGAAATGTTTTTTAACATTTCATCACGTTTTAAATCTATTTTTTTATGAAAATGTAAAATATTTCGAAAATCTTCAAAAACTGTTTGTATTATTGAACGTCAAACTCATATTTTTTTAATAATAATTAATATTCCATCATAAACGCCATCATAAGAAAATTGCAAGTCTAAGAAATTACACGAAAAAAACGCAGTTTGCTCAGACCTGACTTAATGTAAACAAAAACAAAGATTATTAAAATAAATTTAATTAAATTAATTAATAGACAAGAGACAGGTTAGTGGACGGCTGCTGCAGAAATGCAATAATAATGTTTTGTTGTTTTTTTTGCAATTTCGATGTATAAGTAGCCAAAAATACGATTGGCACCACACTTTGAGTATTTATAATTTTTCTACATTCAAAGTCATGAGCATAATATTATTATAATATATATGTACATTAGGCATAAATTATAATTAATGTTTAGGAAATTGTTTACATTTTATTATAAGCAGATTATTCTACTATGAAATAAATGTAAGATATTTTTTAATTTGCATGTAAAAATGAATATAAATCAATTTCCATCTATATTTTTCGAATACATTAAGTCTCAGCGATATACAGCAGTATCGTTCATATTGGTCTTTCCGGCTGATATTTGATTACTATGACTTCTATGTCTATACTATAAAATTTTAATGACTGAGCTAGGGTTGCCAGATATATGTATCTAGAGCTTCGGGAGTACATATTAGAATTTCTTCTTATACAGCAAAAAGAAATAAAGCTGGCAAATGGTACCGTAATTTTTTGTTTTTTTTTTTTGTGAAAACCCAATTGTTTCAAGTAAACATAAATTTCTTGTTTAGCGAAGGTAACTAAAAACTCGATTGATTGCAAAGAGTTTCTGATCGCATGTAAAATGGCATCCCTTGTGGGAAAAGTTTGTTTTTTTTTTGCTCTTCGGTTAGATTGTTTTAAATGGTACCGTAATTTTTTTTTGTGAAAACCGAATTGTTTCAAGTTAACATAAGTTTCTTGTTTAGGTAACTCGCCAGATTGCAACGCATGAAAAATGGCATCCCTTGGGTAAAAAGTGTGTCTTTTTTTGCTCTTCGGTTAGATTATTTTACATAAATTAAAAAATATGTTAATTTGAAAATAAAGCTAATTTTTTTGTGAAAATACAAAAATACCATGTTTGACTAAATTAACTAAAAATCCGCCTGATTGCAAAGTGATTCTGGATGAGCGCATGAAAAATTGCATTCCTTATGGGGAGAGTTTACCTCGCAGAAATTTTATAATATCGAGAAAATTAAGCAGTTTTAATTGTAAAAACGGAATCGTTTATATATTTTTTGAGCTACAATTGACGCGCAGCGAATTTTTTTTAATAATACAAAAAAAGAGAGAAATAAACGTCACATTTGTCAAAAATTAATATTAGCCAATACCAAAGTATAGTACATTTTCACACAAAATGATCTAACTTGAAAAGTTTCCATTTTGATAAATTAAAAAAAGTCCTGACAAAAGAATTTCATATTTAATTAATAGAGTTTTTTTAATTAGTTTTTTTGTTTAATTTCAGATAACCCAATTCAATTCTTTGAAGTCTTCCATATTTTCAATAACTAAATTTGTGGATTTAGTTTTTTTTGTAAAATCAAGCCAATTGTTTTATCTAATCGTGTTAAAATTTAAATTTAAATATTAAGTGTGCATTTAAAACAAATAAGTAGAGTAAAAAAGTAGTCGAAGAAAAAAATTGAAGATAATAAAACATCTTTAATTATCGGAATGGCCCCACCAAATAATTCATTTGAGTCGAACAATGCTACTGAGAAAAAGGACAATGATAACGTACCAAAACAAATGGATTGGGAGGCCCCCGTAGCTCAGGGTCTATACGATCCTCAAAATGAACACGAAGCTTGTGGCGTTGGTTTTATTGTGGCCATTGATGGACGTCGCAATCATAAAGTAATTGAAAAAATATTTTATTCGAACAAAAAAATAAATAAAATGCTAACTTTTCTGTTCAAATATAGATTTTACGTGATGCTCAAAAATTATCATCACGTATGAATCATAGAGGTGCATGTGCTTGTGATAATGATACGGGAGATGGTGCCGGTGTACTAACAGCCATTCCTCATGATCTTTATGTAAAGGAAATGTAAGTATTTAGCTTTTTACCAAAAAAAAATTATTATCATTTTTATTGCAAAAATATGTTATCAATTTTTTTTATTACCTACATTTTGTATACACGCTCTGTTCACGTGTTACGTTTGGGTAGGTTGTGAAACGAAAAAAATGTGTTTTTAATTTTAATCTTGACAATATATACCACATAAAAATAGAAAGGTTTAATTGTTTTAAAACGTCTGCGTAATGCGAATAAACAGCTTTATTAACATCAGTGAAATGGTAGATAAGAAATATCAGACCCTATAATATCATTGTTATTATCTTTATATTAATTGTGTAATTTTCCATTATATCAGATAATTTTTTTGTATAACTGGTTAAAACTGAAACCTTTAAATTTGACCAGTCATTTGGTATTTTTCCAATATCGTACTTGAAAAAATGTGTTTACTCATTAATCGGATTAAATTCGGATTTATATACCGGTACATTGTACATGTAGATGGAAGCATAAAGGTTAAAAAATTAATTTTATCAGCGTATAAAAAAAACTATAAAATCAGTCAGCACTTTATTTCCACATCTGAAGTAGTTGGCATTTTATTTGTATTTACTATTAAGGTCATATGTGTTTATAGAGCACTCTCTAATATTTTAACTAGCGAGCCTTTATGGTTGTAGTAGTTAGTTTAGATAGCGAGGGGACAACTCGAATTTACAACAACAATTTGTATATGAAATGGTACCAATAACGAGCGCTGATTGGCTGGTACCTAAAATATCCACACAGTTGTCCACTCGAATTAAACTATAACTAACAAAAAAACAGAATGAAAGCGTTATCTCAGAGTCAACTTTGACAGAAAGTAAAATGCATGCAATTAAATGAAGTAAAGCACAATGAGAGCGTCACCAACCTTGCGTTAAGGCGAGTGAGGTTGGCGCAAAGTAGAAGTAGAGCTACTCTCTACTATTTTATACTTCTATAACCTAAAAAAATTAATTTTGTTGTTTGTTTATTTTGTTATCAACGAAATTAAAAAGTTATTATATTTATAAAAGTTATATTGCCTAAGTCTTCTATTTAATCTTATATTAAGGCGAGATTTTTAGGTACAATTTTTTTTGTAAAATATACTTATATCTGATGCTAATAATAATAATAATGTAAGTGAAAAAACAAAATATAATCTTTATTCAATACAACTGTAAAGCTATTTTGTTAAATTTCGACTTTTTATTTAATTATTTATCAATACAAATATAGTCTGCATCAGAATCTCAGAAAAGTCTTCTATCAATAACTCCATGAAAAATTAACTTACAACATTTTACTTGCAAAAATAAAATACTTATTATATTCTAAATGATAATTTAAAATTTTGATTTGGATCAGATGATTATAAGTATTAAAATAAAATTAAAAAAATCATTTATAACCTAAAAGTTTGGCCTCTAACGTATTGAAATTAGTTGCAATTAAGGTTTTTTTTTTATGGAATTGAGGATACAAAAGTGCTACATCAATAAATGTCTTAGCACTCTCAATGAACTTCTGACATTTCATTATAAAAATTGTTTTTGTTTTGGTGCGAATCAATAAAATATCACGGTATTTTATTTATCTTTAA
>JANSTW010044901.1:0-24202 GCA_027564275.1 Diadocidia ferruginosa
TTTGTTGGCAAAAAACTGAGAAAGTACTGTATTACAAAAAAGTGTTAGAAACGCAAGTCCACTGTGCAATTTTTTTTAATAAACTTGTTACGTCCATGCGTACTGTGTAAAGAACTGACAGTTGACAGTAGAGGAATTGTCTATGAAAAAGCGTGTAAAACTAAACTAGTAAAGTTCTACACGATACTGTTCAACATTGTTTTTTTTTTTTTGAAAATTTTGTTTTTTATTTGTTTTTTTGGTTGAAAATTTTGTTTTTTTGTTTTTATTTTGGGTTTTTTGAGTGGTCGGCCTGAATTTGTCACTTGGGGTGTAATATGGGATTTGTGCAAATACACAAAGCGGTCTTCACTTCAAGTTGTTTATAAAATTGTTTTGTGGTTTTAAAATTGTGTTGAGATGTTGTGATGTAATGGGTGGTGGAGGGGGGCGTGTTAGTGAGTGCTTGTGAGTTCGACAAATGTGTTATCTCAAAAACATGGATTAAACAGCGATATTCAAGTTAGTTTCTGTACTACAACTACTTGTTCAGCGATCTTATTAATAAGTTTAGTTTCAAGTCGCGGTCTGTCATTGATAACACTAGTAGGTGATTTGTCACTTGGGGTGCAATATGCGATTTGTGCAAATACACAAAGCGGTCTTCACTTCAAGTGGTTTGAGGTGTGTTGTTGTTAGGCGTGTTTATACAATTGTGTTGAGATTTTGTGATGTGTTGTGTGGTGGGCGGGGCGTGTTAGGTAAACAAGTGAGTTAGACATGCGTGTATAGAAAAAAGGCTGGTGTATGTTGATATATTTAGAAGTTTTTTCCACATATTGTGTGTTTACCGTTGAGTATAGCAAATTCTTTCTCATTTAAACTGCTTTTATTTGGATTAAGAAATTAGTTAAGCCAGCTGATATGCGGTTTGTTTTTCTCTGTCTTCATAATATTATATACAGATACGAAAATTTGGCGAGCTTTTATAATTATTTTTGATTGTTATACTTAGATTATTTTAAACGCAGTGTATAGTTGTGTTTTGCAAATATTATTATAATTAAAATATTTAACGCGATTATGACGTACTATGAAAATTGCAATTTTCTAGATTAATTTTATGATTAGAACATATCATTTAGTTTAAATTAGAAAAATTATACCAATTACCAATTTTGAACAAAAATTATTAAATTTATTTAAATACATTATTGTATTAATGCCTCAAAAAAATTAATTTTCCATCACTTACCTATATACATTTATACGAAAACCCAAAAAAAATTAAAATCGAAAATCGAAATTATATTTTATTTGAAAAAAAAGTCAAATTTTATTGGTGTTTATCACGCCATCATCATATAATGTATATAGCTGCGTATATATCAAGTCTTTCTTTATATGAGAGTTCAATTTTCATTTCATTCATCATAATTAATATAATAATAATATATAGCCTATATATAAATATATACAACATGTTTTAATGTTTAATGACCGAAATTTTGTTGTTATAAAATAAAAAATTATTATGTGCCATATAGATTTTATGATTTGTACCCATCCCTTTATATTGTAATCATAAAAAAAATATACGTTTTACTTATATGAATATAATAATATAGCAGACACGAAATGCGTCAAAAATCTAAAGCATATTTTTCATAAAAACACGGTCGATAAGAATAAATTTTCTCCAATCTGAAGCATGTTCTTTATATAACTAATATCGAAAAATATTGATAATAATTTAATATCGAAATTTCAAAATATTTCTTGGATTTATATCGATATTTTCGATTTTTGTTTGCTTAAATTTTTAAAGTTTGTTTTTTATAAATAAATACAAAAAAAAATCATCCAATTTAAGATATCGATCTTTTTTTTTAATATCGAAATATCGATTTTTCAATAATAAATTGACGGCCTTTTCTTGCATATATTTATCGATATTTTCATTTTTTTTTCTCTTCAATTTTTCAGTGTTGTTTTTCCAATATATTAATCAATTAGGAACAATTAATTTTTTCCCTCCATTTTCAAATATCGATGTTTTTTTTAATATCGAAATATCGATTTTACAATAAAACGGCCTTTTCACAGATCTAATCGATATTTTCATTTATTTTTCTCTTAAATTTTTCGGAGTGTTCTTTATTTATAAATAAAATTAATTTTGTTTCTTCCATTTTCGATGGCTTTTTTATATCGAAATATCGATTTTCAATATAAAACCAGTCGGGTTCTTTTAGTATTGTCGATTTGTTGGATTTTCATGTTTTTATTTTAAATGAAATGCGATTTTTTTTTTTGCTTTTCCCAATTCGACAAATATTGGTGATTTTCTTAATTATTGAATCATAAATTTTCTAATATCGAACCGGCATACCTTCATTTCCTTTAAAAATATTGGAATGTTTCGTCCTTTGCACTACATTATACACTATATTTAATATCTTATATGTAAATCAACAGCCCTTCATCATCAATTTATTTTCTTTATTTTATTATTCTTAATAAATAAACTTGCGTATGTAGCGCTTTTATTGTCTATAAATTTAATAAATATATAGTTTTACGATTGTACAAATTACAATTAATAATGTACATTGTACAATGTATATAGTACCTATACATATATATATATATACTCAACTTTTTGACTTTTTGTTTCCGCAGTAACACTGGTAATGAAAATAAAAACCCCCTGATAATTCTATTATATTATATAGAATCTATAGACATGTTGTTTTTTTACAACTTTGTTTTATTATTAAATACAGTAAATTTTATGTATATAAATGAATATTACTGTGTACAATCGATACAGTTTTTATTGTTTGAAATAAATAAAATCGAAAATGAGAAAAAGGACCATATACAAGCAGTCAGTCGTCCTTGTGAAATTTTATTTGACCCAAATAATATTATGATATAGTTGAATTTGTTGTTTAAATATTTATGTCTTTCTATATAACCTACATAATTTGCAGGCTGACCACTCACTTGTATTTTTTTTTTGCAAAAAATTATAATCTTTCACTCTCAATATCAAACCAATTTCGATACTGTTTTGTCGATATAGGTTTTTAAAACTTAAAGGGGTCAAATTTATTAATAAAAATAACTTTTAATTTCAAATATGAGTGGTCAGTCTAAATATGCAGGCTGACCACTCATTTGATTTTTTGTTTTTCTATTGCTTTTGTTTTTTCAGTTAATTTTCCAACAAAAAAATAATAATCTTTCACTCTTAATAACAATCTAATTTCGATCCGATTCTGTCTTTTCGATGCAGTGTTTTTTAGGCAGAATCAGGTAAGCTTAAAAATAATTGGTAGACATATGTTTTTTTTATATAGAATGGACACTGGACTGTCCAAATGTTAACAAAATAGTAAAAACACATTGTTTTCTTAAAATATGAGTGGTCAGCCTGAATATGTAAAAGCTCTTATAATATAACGATGTGGAATGAAGATAAAAATATCTTATTGTTATTGTTTTTTAATCACACTTAGTTAAATATGTTCACCCTAATTTTTTTTTTTCAAGGAAGACAGATGAATTTTGTAATAAACAAAAATGTCAATAAATGTTTTTAAAATTCAAAATATGTATATTAAGTATTTCTATCATTTTTTTTAAAGCTTTCTTTTTTGTTTATTTTTCCCGCGTAAAAATCTTGCAATCGATTTTTAACTAACTTCCCTGACTAGCTATATATTTGAAACTTTTTGTTTTTTTAACGGAAGATTTAAATTTTTTTTGTGACAGGACATAACACCCAAAGACAATTCGCCCAAAAGCTTTAAAAAGCTTAAATTGGTAATAAACGATAAAATTTCCCTTCTAAAAATTATTATCAAAGCGATGGGTTTATATTTTGTCTACTGTTTTATTTTAAAAAAAATCAAATAAAACAAATATGCGCAGCAATAAAATAGCTCAAAGTAAAAACTTTAAAATAAATTAAATGCAAAGCTTTTTCAAAAGCTCTACTAAAACAAAGTTCTTCTTGGGATTTTAGTCGTCATATGATGGATGAGCTGTTTACAACTTTTGTTCTAGAGATAGGTAAATAAAGCAAGTTAAAAGCCGGCGTGTGTGTACCGCTATATACATAATGTGTGTGTGTACACAACGCAACGAAAATTATGTTTCTGAAAAATCTTTTGATATAATTTGCGCTTTACCTACGTAACACAACTATTTGTGACGTTTTGTGCGAATTTTTTTTTATTCGTGTTTTTCGTACGTTTCTCGTTTCAACTATTCTGCTCGCCTGGTAAGTAGAGGATGGTCGAGGACAATGTTGCAAGGTGAACTAACGCATGCGCATTGAAGATTCTCTGTAATGTACAAGAAGAGTTTGTTGACCTTCGGTTGGTGATACGGGTTCAAATACCTTTGGTTTAGTTTGCCATATGATTTTATACGCGTGTGTATCATCATTTGAAAGCACCAACAAAACAATGTGTGACTTTTCTCTTATGTTGGTATGGCAATTTTACCTTGTCGCAATCTTCTTCCTATTTTGCTTGGCACCAAGTACCTGCGAAGTACAAATTTGTTACAACACAACAATAATTCTATACATACTTCAAATTCACCTGAAATGTGTGCTACACACGCGTTATATACGCAACGGCATACAGCAAAATTTCATTGATAATGAAAAACATAATTTTATTTCGGTTAAATATTATTTTATGAATGAAAATATCGTTACGGTATCGATGTTTATAAATAGAGATACGAGAAAATTGTGACATACTTTTTTCGAGCTTATCTTTTGCCATTGACATTGATTTATTGGTATGCTTTTTATATCATTTCAAAATAATGTTTAAGAACTTTTTTCACGTGGGCCAATATTTTGATTGATCAAGCTAAGAAACAAGTTACTTAATAGTAACGTTATGAAATATAATTTTTAAACTGATGAGGATACAAAATATTTAACGAAATAAATCTAAAATATTGTTTTCCTTTTTTATTATGCGGGTTAATAATAATTTGCCAGAATATTGCAAATAATTTTTGGTAACTTTGAACAGGCTAAAAAACATGTAACTTAATAGTAACGGTTATAAAATTTAATTTTTTAAACTGATGAGGATAAAAAAAAATTAACGAAATAAATATAAAATATTGTTTTCTTTTTTTGAATCAGGCGGGAAAATATTTCCAATAATGTAAGTAATCTTTGAGATACAAGTTACTTGTTGAAGTATTCGTTATAAAATGTAATTTTTTTAACTGATGAGGATACAAAATATTGGACGAAATAATAAATTTAAAATATTTTATTCACCTTTTTCAACCGCAATCTGAATATATGAAAAAAAAACTAAATTTTTGTCTCTAATAATTTTATTATCTCTTATCATTACGTATATAGTATAATTTATAATATTAGGTCTTTTATTTGCTTTTAACTCTTAAAAATTTCTATTTGCTTTTCGTACACCCCGTAAAATAGTTTTGAAAAATGTTTTTTTTAGAAATTTTACAAAAATTCGGGTAAAATATTTGGCATTATATGTATATTTTATGTATAGTTAATTGAATTGTATTTTTAATTGCTTAATATTTGTGTATAAAAAATAAAAAAATTAAAAAAAAAGTAAAACTAATAAAAATAAAAATCACATTTAAAAAGATGTTCTCAACATAATAAACTAATATTGCCACTGTCGCCACCCACAAGTAGCATTCGGTTTAGCGGTAAAATTGCCAGGCTAGTCAGCACGCCCTTGAAAGTTTCCGAACGTAATTTAGTTATTGAAAATGGAATATTCGGCGTTATCGATGGATAGATTCCGATTCGATTGGCCGGTGTGCCGAACAGTAGCTCTCGATTGTAGCTGACAATGCAGTGGGCAGGTTCGGCTGGATTTCTAGAAATTAGAGAGAAAGTTAACAGGTGTTTGATTTAGAGAAGATGAAACTTATACTTCATTTGAAACAAGAGGGCACCATCCACACTGCTCCACACACAAATGCTGTGATCCAAGCTTGAGCTAATAATTTGTTGGTCATTTGGTGCAATCAGTTGCAATAGTTCACCGTCTGTTGCCTTCCAACTGGCCACAATTGTGCCCGTTCGCCCGTCAAACAAAACCAATTGACCCGAACTTAATCCAACCGCAATCCATGTACCCGAAGGTGATATGGCAATGCATCGAACACTTCCACTTGAATTGGACGAAACACGCCACTCATTTACATAGGAAAATGTTCGAGCATCGATTATTTTTATCGTCGATTCGGCTGTACCGGCCAGCACAAGTGGACTTGGTGCTGGATACGTCTTGACAACACTAACCGGCGTCAGCTTGTGTGAGTCCAACTGACCTACTTGTGCTCCATAAAATGGATCCCACAAATGAACTCCCGAATCACATGATACGGTTAATCTGTAAATTGAAATTATTTATTCAATTTAATATTTTTTCAGGGATGTCACGAAATAACACCTAAAAGCTTTAACAAGCTTTTTTTTCTAATTCTCAAACCCGTAATAGCATCCAATATATAAACCCATCGCTTTGTTTATAATTTTTAAAAGGGAAATTGAATCGTTTTTAACCGTTTTTAGCGAAGACATAAACAATAAATAAGTTTTCGTGTGAAGCTTGTTAAAGCTTTGGGTGTTATGTCATGCGAAACCTATTTATTGGATTGTGTCTTTGCTAAAAGTTGATAAAATTTCCTTTCTAAAAATTAAAAACAAAGCGACGGGTGTATAACGGATTTGAAAATTAGAAAAATATGGAAAAAAGCTTTTAAAGCTTTTGGTGTTCTGTCATGTCACCTTTTCGGATGAATTTACCTCAACGATTCCAAAAACGCCAACGAATGCACCGATTTTCGATGGTTCGTATAGGTAAATTGACACGACGAAACTTTTGTTCCGTCTCCCTCACTACGCAACGACCACAACTTGACGGTTTTATCCTTTGACGCTGACATAAAACTATTTTCATTGTCCAAACACAGCAGCGATCGTATCGAACTTGAATGACCCAAAAATGTTTGCAACTTTATCTGCTTCAAATTAAATCGATTCTCTTTTTCGGAACGTCCAATCTCATGTTCCCAATAGGCCAGCCAATTGCCGCGCAAATGACGTGCCGTATTGATTTGTTCATATTTGTAAGTGACAAAATCCAACAACTCCATTGGACCGATTTCTTTTTTTGGCTCATCCTTTTGCACATCAATTCGATTACCAATGACCATCGTACCAAAACTATTCGAATATTCCGTCCGGCTGCAATAGTCCACAGTGTCTTCATCTTTAATGGGAATTTGAACCGACCGAAATTCGCTTTTGTCGCCACCATCTCTGGCTGGTTGCTCAAATTCATGACATAAATTCAGAATTAACGACAAGTTTTTAACAATTTGTGTCATCACATGATCGCCCAAATATTTCAAAAATGACAAATAGGCAACGTGAGCCAAACTCGGTGTAAACACGTCACAAATTTCCTCTTGGGCTCGTTCGCGCACCGCCGATTCGGCCGTTTGATTTTGTCCACTTTTCGGCGGCGGTGTTATACTGTCCAATGACGTATTCTTATTTCTTGCATGGGATATTTGAATGGGCGAACCTTTGGTCACGCACCATTCTCGTGCACCTCCCTCGCGACGTATTTCTATGAAATTTGAATCGTCCGATGAATTTGATGGACTTGCTTCGAGCTAAAAGAGACGATGTTTAGAGATTTTGTTCTTATTTTTTCAAAAACTTTACTTTAGCATTTAAATCTTCCATTTGCCTGCCGCCAACACCACCGACCGTTGCATTATCTAAATTCTCGACGATACCATAGGCCTTGTCGAATATTAGGAAAAACCTTTGCAAGGCGGGCACACACAAATGTTCTTTTGTCATTTCGGGGCCAATGCGAACGGCCAGCACATAAATTGTGTCCAACAATTTACGGGCCAGTACACTTCGGGCTAAAAATCCGCTAGGCATTAGGCATCGGCTCGATCCGAGCAATCGTATTATCGGATGAATTATGCTGTTTAGAATGATGTCCTAGAAAATGAAAATAATTTCTAAGTGTTTCGAAATTGGCTGTTAAGATGTCGTTGTCAGGGCGCATCTTCCCCAAGGCATGCAAAGCTTGCGCCTAAGGTCTGTAAATTTTAGGGGCCCTATGGGTGAATCTAGTCCTATAGTCATTATTATATAATTCAAAATATTTCAAAATAATTCAAAAAAGTTTAAAATAGTTGAAAATAATTCAAAATAGGTAAAAATATATGTTGTTAAGCTTGAATCTAATTCTTCTTACAAAATCAAAATCGTGACCATGAAAAAACTTAACTAAACTATTTTCCTAAGAAAGAACTTACATGCAATTGATCCATAATTGTACTGTCGCTCAAGCACGGCACCAAATATTTCAGCAACTGCAACGAACTTATCAGGCCACCCTCAAGACTGGCCGTTATTCGTTTTTTGCACAGCAAAATCAATTCGCTAATGTGTGGAAAGTATTGCAACAATACAAATTGATCACCAAACAGAGACGATATTGACGTCAGGCATTCCAAAACCTTTATAGAATTTTGATCGCCCACCACAATTCCATCGGCTATCGAAAACATTAGAAGATTGCGTTCCATCAGGGGAGGCGGTGTTGACGGTGAATCGTCTGCTGCCTGATGCGTGGCCGTCAAATTGGGTAACAGATTTTCCTGACCCACATAACACAGTGTCAGCATTTTCAATAGATTTCTCGACAGATAGCGGGCTGTGAGCACCGGCCCAAGACGATGCGAGAGCCATATGAGACTTTCGGCACTCATTTCAGAGATTCGATTTTGTTGCAATTGCTTTGATTCGGTAAAGTTGGTTTTATTGGGTTTTTGGTCTTTTGTTGGTGTGGCTTTATTAGATGGAGTTTTTGTGGGCAAGGAGGCGATAATTGTTGACGATGATGATGGTGGTGGTTGTTGACTCGGAACGAATTCATTTGAATCGATACTTTTGCGGCTACCAATTTCACAGTCAATTGTATTCAATACATTGCTACGGTGAAAGGTTAGTGGGATCGGAATGGTTGGAGTTGTGGGTGATGTGGGTCCCGTTATGTCGACACTAATCGATTGAAACTTATTCAGCAACGGGTCATCATCAAAACTTGGTTCGGAGAGCTTAGAATCGGAATGTTGAAACTCTAATTTTGGCTGAGCACTGTCAGTCATCGTACTTTCGACCGCCTCTTCGGCCGTTGAATGATTTAGGCGAAGATCCAAAAGACTGCCCTCTGACGTCAAATCAAATTGATCGATTATTTTTAAAATTGCATTTTCAGCCTCATAATCACTTGAATCATCCATAGCCCCCATGCCACCGCTACTGTTCAGTGTTGACGAAATAGATTTTTGAATCGGATCGTCCAATTCATTTTCAAACGAAAACATTTCCTCCACTTCTTCTTTCTCCGAAATTAGTGTAGATTCATGTTTGTCGTCGCAATTGGCGAACGAATGATCTGCCTCTTGGTAGTTTAGATTTTTCGAAGATCGAGATTTTAGAAATCGCCGGCCATTTAGCTCTTCGTGATAGTGCAGCGGTGTGTTTTCATCGGGTTCTTTGTACCCACCGACAGCCTCAATGAGGGGGGAAATGAAATTTTCCAGAAATCGTTTTAGGCCAAATCGAACAATTAACCTCAACAAGAACGAATGATGATACAATTTTATGGTTTTTCGACTTTTAAACGCTGAACTCGTTGTGAATTTCATTGACGAATCAAAATTACTATTTATAAATATTAGGCGTTCATCATTTTCAGAGCATTCGTACAGCCGCAAAATGGGATTGAGCAAATGCTCATAGGTTTGTGTGGGTCCAAGGGCTATAGCAATTCGATCGAACAGATACCAAGCAACCAATATCGAAGTTTCCTCATTTTGAAGCAAATCCAAAATATGCGGTAATATCAATTCAATTGAATTGAATTGATCGTAGGCGATCGGTTCGAGTAGGCGCTCAATTTGTATGACGCATGCTTTAACCTTACATTCGGCTATCTTACGATTAAATGCAATTTTAATTCTGTCCAAGGATTCATATTTCGCGCATTGCTTGCCATCACACTGAAAAAACGTCCAATAGTCCAGCAATCGCTCGACTTCATCGAATTCCTTTAATGATTTACAAAATCCATAGACTTGGCGATAGTTGAAGGGAAATGGAAAGAGAAAATTGTTCAAAAGAGGTTGTAGGATTTGATTGGCCGACGGTTGTGGCAGTCCTTTGTCGGTTATTATGTCATCGGTAAGTTGCAACAACAACTTTACCGGATACTGCACACATTTTGGCAACAATTCAAATGAATATTTCAGCACATCCAGACAAGCCGATCGACGCTTCACAAACGAATGCTCTGCCGCATCACTGCTTCCCAACGGCCGTAATTGTTTAGCCAGAAATATTTCTACAATTATACAACCGATAACTTGCAACTCGCGTGTTCGATTCTCGTCGATAATATGTCTATAATTGCTCGTTGTATTTTGCCCTGAATCCGAACTAAACGTGGTCGTTTCCTCCTCACGAAAAGTCTGTGAAAACATTCGATTTGTGTAGCCACCGTCCTCATCGTCAGAATCGCTCTTGCGAGTCCCACTGAACAGTTCGTAGTTTATGCTTGACGGAGTGCTTCCATTTTTTAAATTATGATAAAATGTTTTGGACAAAAAGATCTCCATTGTTTCGACGGCAGTTAGGGCGGCCACTGGATTGTAGTCTTTGGGCAGATTTATTTGATTTTGGGTCGAGATAATTTGTACATTTGTATGATAACTGGTGGACCGTTCGATGTTCGTTGTAATTGCATTGTCTTCAGGTATACTTGGGGAATTGTTTCGTAATTTGTGGCTGTTTGTGTAGAATAGGTGGGAGGGCGACGATGAAACTAAATATTCTGGTTGTGGCTGAAGATGCTCCTGCTCGCCGGCTGTTGTGTCTTTTATTGTATGCGAAAGATCTTCAGAACTACGCGTCAGACGACGTTTGCTCTCGGTTTGTGAGTAAATGCGAGGCGGAAATTTCCCTGTCCACGGGGTTTGTGATTGTCTGGTCGGATGCGGATACTGAAACAACTGTACGATGCCTCGTTCGCAGAGGTTACGATGATCGTTGACCAATGATAGGCAAACGTTTTTGGCCTTTATTGCGGCCGAACCGGTAAGCTTGTAACTGAAAATAAAAATATTTTTACAAATCAATAAGCCGAGGTGGAAACCACTTGCGAAAATTTTGCCTCATGATTTCTGATTTCCGAAAAGATTTCTTATTTCCGTGATTTTCGAAATGATTTCCGAGATTTTCGAAATAATTTCCGTGATTTTCGTAATGATTTCCGTGATTTTTGAAATAATTTCCGAAATGATTTCTGTTTTTCCGTAAGTAGTTTCCCCTTCGCAATATAAAAAAATAAAAACTTACCCAAAATTCAGATCAATCCAATGATGTAACCGCTCCGACACATATTGACTTTCCAATGCCTCACGATGTTTGGCAATAAAGTCTTCCGGACAACTGGCCCAAACTGGCAACTCCAAATCCGGCAAATCTTCGTGAATACTCTTGAAGACCATTGGATCGGAAAAAAATTCCGGTATACATTCGTCGGGTGTCCATTCCTGCAGCCGCTGTATTGAGGCTGGATATTCGGTCGGCACCCAAATCGGGCGAACATGTTTGCACAGCAAAACCTTACTCGTACGTCTGGCCATATAAATAAAGTACGTTATCTCGGACAGGATGTCCGAAACATGATGTGGAACGGCTGCATTTTCATTGGATTGCATAAACATTAAATCAAGCTGAGCATCGCCTTTGTTCAGGCGATATTTTGATTTTTTCAGATCTCTCCAATTCATCCCGTTTCTGGCCACAAAATCAGTTACCCATGGCATAATGTGATGATAGCCAGGATGACCAAGTCTACGACCCGACAAATTGTTCAGTATGGTCAGATAATCATAATTGGACAATTGACCCTGGCACCACATTTCACAGTAATCTTTAAGCGAGCCACTTTTATTGGTCGTTTCTGCTTCTGCGCTTACACTTTTCGAGTTTTCTCTCTTCTTAGCCTCTTCCTGTGGCATTATCATAATGTTTGCATCTAATCGTGGCATTACATTAAGCCATAGATTTTCCGTCAAATAGATGTCACCCAATTCAACGTTGCCCAGCAGTAGTCCACGATCGTGTAGGGATTTGGTCAGTTGTAGCAACTGATAAACTAAAAACAAAGGTTTATTGTGAGATTTTGCTACAATTGCCGGACTATAGGTGACCAAATCCAACAGATTATTTTCTATAATTTGGCTAAAAACCAGTACAAAGTGGGTACTCGTTTCAATAGCTGAGATTATCGGATACAGATTGACGTGAGGTTCGAAATTGTAATGCAATTTTCGCGGTTCCGGTACAATGGTGGTGGACGACAGAAAGTATTCGTCTTCTTCGTCCGGCTGAAAATCGTCCAATCGACCGGACAATCTAAGCCTGTCCAATTGAAGGTTTACAGTTTGACAGCCATAAGTTCGTTGTATTATCTCCCGGAGTGCATCGTCATGTGCAATCAGATTTATTGATTTATTTTGATTTTGTTGTTGAAATAATTGCGATTTATTCGCGGCTGGTCGATGGGTGGCTTTTGCTTGTTCGCCATATTTTTCGTAGGCCGCCCGCCAAAGATTCTGATGATTTGTTTGTGAGATGTACTGAAGTAATTGTGAGAAACTTAATGGGATATTTTGTTCGATTGTTTTTTCATCATTTATCAGCGGTTGACATTGAGGCAGTGGAAACACTTTGTGATTTGATTTTTTATAAATCTGAAAAAAAAATTATAAATACATGAAGCACCCTACTATATACAACTCTTACTTCAAAATGAACCGTCGTCCATGCAGGTCCAATGCTCTGGCTATCGTTTAAATTTGTAAAATCACCTCCGACATTCGTCAGCCATTCATCCAGATCCGAGTGTATGGGAAATTCAATTAATTTCCTATGTTTGACCAGATACTTTAGCCATAGCTTGTGAGTGACCACAACAAAACGATCGGCCCGTTTTGTTTCGCGGTAATATTTTTTGGGAATTCTTAGCTCATGAAATACTGTATCCATTTTTTTGAGTCGTTCTTATCGAAATCCTCTTTAGGAGAACATTTTCTACGGAACCCAAAATAGTTACTCCCCCAAAATAATATTGTAAAAATGTCCTCTACTTACAGTCTGAAGGCGATAACTTTTTATCTTAAATTTATTATTCTTTGTGTTTCTGCGATATATTTTATTATTGAGATAAAAAAAACGAACAGATAAATTAAATTAATTAAATAAAATTATCGCATTTATTATTATTTGCTTCGAGCAAAAAAAAATACACAAAAATTTTGTGTTTTGATAAGAAATGTGTAAATTTTCAATGACATTTCAGGTTCCAGACATTCGATACTTGGTGGCGTTGTGGAAGGTATAAAGGAAAAATCTGTATATTTTAGAGCCGCGGAAAAGATTTTGAAAAAAGTCGTTAAAATATTGTGGTCATATTTTTATAAACGGAAATGTTTTTTTCTCATTTCAGGGAAATTAATTCGATTTTCTTATGTTTAGCAACATAAGAAAACTAATATAATATGAAAAATCGGTCTGAGAGGCCCCACTATGGGATGTTGCTGTTACTATATTTTATCATTTGAAAACTAAGACAAATCAAAACATTCTCTATCAGTTCACATTTTTGAACATAAGGTGTAAACTAATAGATATTTACAACAACTAGATGGGAGGCCCCTCGTCTTTAACCCAGTGATCCCAGAAGTATAGTATGGCGAAGCCCCCTTTATCTTTGACCTATAGACTCCAAATGCAATCCTAGTATAGGACCATTAAAAACTTACCCTTCGACCAAAATTTGACCAAATCCGTCTACGGGTAAAAAACTTTCTCTATATGTTCATATTTTTCGGTCAAAACATATGGAGACCCTAATGTTCATATTTTTTAGCCATTTAAAAAAATCGTATAGGACTGCCCCTCTGCCTTTGAATCCATATTTGACGACATCTTGATATAGTTCCGAAGCCATCTTGCATTTTCATATGTTTTTGCAAGAAATTCAAGATGGCTGCCTATAGTTTTTTCTTTTTAATATTTTTGAATGATATTTCAGGATATTTTTCTTCGAATTAAAAAAAAAAATGAAAAAGATTTTTGTGTTTCACTTAAAATGTATTTTAATCTTAATTTTATTAAATCACTGTTTCAAATTTAAAACAAATTACAATCGAACTTACGTCTAAAATGAATCTATAAATATATTATTTTAAAATAAATAAAACTTAACAATCTAACGATGTACAATGAACACCAACTTCGGTGCACTTACACTCCAAGCACGGGCCCGACAATTCGGTTATGATTCGACCCACTCGATACATACGGCCATAAATATTACAGCCGGCCAATTTCAACAGGCCCACCGATCCGGGATAGTTATTTTTACCATTTACATGTGGCGACGAGACTGCCGTAGGCTTGGACAGAATTTTCGCACCATGATGATGTTTCAGCAGATCAATGTCAACGGGATTTACAACGTAGGCGTTTTGGTTTGATATGCTAGAGTATTCGGGAAGGGATTGATCTGCGTCGTTGTTTACTTTATTTTCTCCCTTTATTACTAAATCCAATTCTGATCGAATCGGATTGTAGCCAAAGGAATTTTTCGATTCTACATTGTGCACAGGTTGGGCGGGGAAAATCGGACTTAAAAATGGTACTTGATGCAGGACATTTGGTTTAAAGAGGGGAGTTGCAACATTTATCAATGGACCTGGATAGTTACCATCACCAGCCTGATCCGATGATTGGCTATTTAGTGTGGCCAACAATACATCACGTAAAATATTTAAATTTTCTACAGTTTTTGTTTCAGGCGTTGCCATCGGCTCAGTTGTTTGATATTCTGTAATCTTATTATTTTTCCGTTGAGGAATGTCTGATGCCGGTTTCGATGCGCTAGTATTTGTTCTTTGGGTAACATTGAGAATGTCGTTTAGCGTCAGAGATGTTGTGGATATTTTTCGAAAGGGTGGAATTGCAGTTGTCTCAGTTGGTTTTTTATTTTCAAATAAAAATCCGAAAATGTCGTTCAGTAAACTTTCGGTAGTCGTAGCTTCTGTGGCTGTTTTTAGCGATGGTAACTTTTCAGCTGCAGTCTTCGTTGAATTGTTCTCCTTATTCTCAGATTCATAGTCCGAGGTTAAGTTATAGTTAGTGTCTGTGGTTATCGAGATTATGTCCTTATCGAAATTTTCATCCGTTTGGTCAGATGTGGCCAGCACAATTGAAGAGTAATTATTGTTCTTCGCAATGCTAAGGTTCTGTAGAAAATGTTCCTTGTCTTCGATCAGAGCCAATAGGTTTGGTGGTGGTTCTGTGTGAATGACATCTTTGAAGGGATTAGTGGTGGTTAATTCTAAAAAAATTGTTTAAACTTTTTGTTTTAACAAAATACAATTGCTCTTACCAATAAACGACGAATTATTGCTGCCCTTGATAACAACAGGCAATTCGGTTGTGATATCAACTAGTAGTTTATTTGTGACATCATAGGAATCGTAAAAGTAGCTGTCTTTAATCGGTTTCTTGGGCAAAAATCCACCTAAAAATTAAGAAAATTAGAACAATGAAGAATTTTTATTCCCACCCGAAAATACCTTCCGTTTTACTGGGCGGCGAAAAGTGATTAATTCTTTCGTATTCTTTAAAGAGGGAAGGATGTTGTGTGCTGGTAAATTCTATTGCATGATTTTTTGCGTCCACGGTAAATGGATCGTCTTTATTTTCCAGAGATGCCGATACATAACTGTCGATAATTGGTGCTTCGGGTTCGTACGAATTTTCAAGGAATTTATTTGCGTTATATTTTTCGGAAAATTTACTATACAATTCATAGTCATATTCAGGAGCTGTGGCAGGTGAAGGACCATAGTTATTGTACGAAGGATATGGACTTTTTTCCGAAATATTATAAACAGTTGTGTGCGGTGGAAGTATCAGTAGTTGGTCATCATTTCCGCCATGTTTTTCCGTAATCGACGGATACAACGTCCGTTCGTAATCATTTTCGTCATACTCAATTTTAGCATTTGAATTGTAAGGTGACACAAAATATTTATCACGACCGTTGTTATAATTATAATCGGAGTTATCGTCGATACGATCAAATATCATCGAATCCGACGAGGATATTGAGGGTGGTTCCACGTTGTCCTTTCCTTCGACCAGTCCATAGACATTTTCATAGTTTTCTGTTAGAACTGGATAGATTGTGGGCACGTTTTTCGTGTAATAATTCACCTTATTTCGATTATTTTTTACTGCGTCTGCTGGTAGGAAGGGAATTATTTTCAAATTGGGTAAACTTGGCGGCAACGTTGGTTCACTGTAATCGTAATTTAGATCTGATTCTAGAATAGATGGATTGGAATTGATTAGAATTTCCGCCTTGACTGGAGTTGTTTTAAATGCAGATTCAATTTTTGGTGTTGATTTTGTTGTGGTTAGTATAACAATTGGGGATTTGGTTGGCAGTTTTTGTTTACGCGTGGATGTTATCGGTTTGGCAGTGGTCGTTTTTATTGGTTCTGCAACTTTTTGTATTGGTTCTCTAGTTTTTACCGTAATAGATTCTTTGGGCCATGTAGTTTCAAGCTTGCTTGTTGTTTTTAGCAGTAATGTCTCTGTAGTAAACGGTGACAGAGTTGTGGTTTTCAAAATACTGCCCTTTACAATACTTGTTTCCTTGAAATTGTTCGTCTTATTTTCGATTTGATCGAAAATATTGGAAAATTCATCAAAGAATGATGAGAAAAAACTTTCGTTTATTTCGGGCAAATGTTGAAATTCTGTTTTATTATCAGTTGAGATAGTTGCCTTCTCTGTTGTTGTGCTTACGATTTTTACATTTACTTCCGGTTCATTACTTGAAAGATCGGTTTTTTCGAAAATCTTCACAGTTGTTGTAGATGGAACGTGTGTGCTTGATGAAACTGTATGGTATTTTTCTTCGAGTAATTGATTTTCGGTTGAAGTGTTCTTATCAGTAAACGAGGTTGTTCCTTTATTTGATTCATTTGTTATCTGTGTTTTGTCAATATTCGATTTATCAGTTATATCACTATGACGTGTCCAATCAATATTTGTTTCATCAGTTACGTCACTTTGTTTCAAGTCAATATTTGATTCAGTTGTAACGTCACTTTGCTTCAAGTCAGTTTTTGATTCACCAGTTACTTCACTTCCATTCAAGTCATTCTTTGATTCATCAGTTACGTCACTTTGTTTCAAGTCAATACTTGATTCGTCAGAAATATCACTTCCATTCAAGTCATCATTTGTTTCATCTGTCATATCACTTCCTGTCAAGTCAATATTTGATTCATCAGTTATGTCACTCAGAGTCAAGTCAATAATATTTGGCGTTGAAGTTGACATCAATAAACTTTCCGTTCCATCAGACGTATTTTCAAACAAATTTGTCGTGCTTCCACTTTCGATTGTACTCTTCTCTGTACTTTTATATTCGATGTCATCGTCAAATGTACTAGCACTATACACTTCCGAAGCAGTTTGTTCATTTTGTTCGGAAAATTGATCTTCGGTAGCCGATGATGTAGCGTAATTTATTAAATTTGTTGTATAATCTGAAGCAGCATCATCATTAGTATAGAAATACTCATAAAGAGACGATACAAAGTTTTCAGTTGTTGTATTGTTTAGATCGTTATCATTGCCAGAGCTAAAATCCAACATTTCTTCCCGGCTTGCCGGTGGAATATCCACCGAACTTTGTTCCACTTGACCTTCTTCGATTACCGTAGAATTTTCACCCACATCATCTTCCTCATCTGGACCTAATAATAAATCCAAAAAACTAAAATCATCACTGCTGCTGCTGCTGCTGCTGCTGCTGCTCTCCACCTCCACATTGGGTACGCTTGTTGTAGCATTTACAGTTTTATCTAAAATTGTTCCAACATGCTTGTCGTTGCTATCGATAAAATTTAAACCCTCACGAATTGCATCAAAAATACTCTTCTCACTTGTTGTACTAATTGCCTCAGGGGGATATTTTGGATATGCTGTTTGGTCAAATGCGGTTGCATCATCTCCTGTTTCTGTTGTGCTTGTGTCATTGTTGAATTCATCACCGAAAAATAACGAAAATAAATTAAATTGCCTGGCAGATGACGATGGGTCGTCGGTTAGAGATCTGGAAGATTGTTCTGTGGAAAAATTAAAATGTCTTTAATTGCTAATTTTAACTTAAACTTTGTTAGGGAGACGTTCATATATTACGTCACACAATTGTTGGTATTTTCTTAAACCACCCCCAATCCTCCCTTAATCTTAAAAAGTATATGCAAACAATTTTCTTCAATTTTTGAATCAACACCATAATATCTTTGCAAACACACCTTTCCCCTTATGCGTTTGTTTCATGCATGACAACTGGAATTTTGTCCACTGGAACGTATAACAAAAAGGTTTTGTGCAAAACACGCATGAATAATAATGTCAACATGTTTAAAAATTTTAATAAATTCTAAAAAGTACAAAAAGTCTAATAGAACATGTTCAAAATTATGTACTTTCATTGTGCAATACTACATGACAACTGGAATTTTAACTATCTTGCATACAAAAAAATATCTTGGTTTTTTGGAAATAAACAAATTTTCATTTGAAAATCTCAAAATATTTTCTTAGAGTAAATTAAATAAATTTTTTTCTTACCACACTCATAGCTAGACGGACAACACTGGCCTGCGGGTATCATTGGCTTACAACTTCGTATTGCTGGTGAGCATTTCTTTGGTGTACACTTTCGGCTTCCTCTTATACAAAAACATATTTCACAAGGTCGGCTCGAATCGGTGGGTAATTTCTGTCCTTCCGGATAGTAGTATGATGCAATGAGACAGCCTCGACTTCTCTGCATACGATACTGAGATCGCAAATAATGTTTGTTTTCGATTCTATTTTGGCTTTTCCGCTTAGACGTTTTCGTTGTTATGCTGTTCTTTTGTGCCAATTTATTACTATGACAATCGTATCTTATGGGACAACATGTACTGTCTGTAAAAATCGGCTCACATCCCGGTGATGCCAACAGACATTTCGGCCTCACACATTTCTGTCTGCCTTCAATGCAATAGCAATATGAGCACAACGATGAGGTGGACATTGCCGAACCAGATCGATAGATGGTTCCATTGTGTATGCACACTAAAATTATTTATACAAATTTTTAGAATTTTATTTTGGGAAAAAACTAAATTTAAGTAGGTTATAAACCGGATTTTGTCTAACATACTTAAATCTGGCAGCAGATTTTATCTAAAAAATTATCTTATAATATTTTCAATAAAAAAATCGTTACGGATTTGAAAAAAAAAAACATTTTTTGAAGATTTTCAAATTTTTAGTTTTTCATACATAAATGGTGACAGGAAATAACACCGTAAAGATTAACGCCCAAATATTTTTTCCTTTAAAGCTAAACGAAATAACACCCGACGTAATTCGTTGGAAAGAAATAACGCCCAAATTAATTTGTTTTAATATTCAAAAACGAAATAACCTTCAAAGGAATTAACCCTATAGAAAGAAATAACGCCCAAATTAATTTTTTTAATATTCAAAACGAAATAACCCTCAAATGAAATAACTCCCAAATTTTTAGAATTACAGACCAATTTTTTTTCTTTGAAACTGAACAAAATAACTCCGAAGAAATTCAAAATAATTTCTTTTAATATGCAAATACTAAATAACCCCAAAAGGAATTAACGCCCGAAAGAATAAACACCCAAAATATACTTTTATTGTAAAACACACGAAAATTTTAATTTTAAAAAATATTTTGGGTGTTATTTCGTTTTTGGATATTAAAAAAAATTATTTGGCTGTTATTTCTTTCAGGAGCAGATTGGTCGGGTGTTATTTCGATTTGTTTTGAAGAAAAAAAATTGGGCGACAATTCCAAAAATTTGGGAGTTAATTTTCATTTGGGAATTATTTCATTTTGAATATAAAAAAAATTATTTGGGTTTTTTCTTCGAATGTTATTTCCATTTTAATATTATTTAAAAAAAATTTTGGGTGGTATTTCTGAAAAAAAAATGGGGTGTTAATTCTTTGAGTCTTGGATGTTATTTCATGTAACCACTTAAATTAAGTATTTATTGCTTAATTTTTGATTTTCTAAAAAAAAATAGTTTATTAAAAAAAACTGTAAAACTAACTTTGATTATCAGCATCTGTCTCGACCCGATCATCGTCAAAGTCGTCTTCAATTTTTCGATAAATTGTATTTTTACTAAATATCCTGTGATTAGTTCGCTCCTGACTGTTGCTATTAACATCGTCCGCATCATTATTGTACCAATGTCTGCGATCCTGTTGCGTTACTACAGCAACATCTGCGTTGTGTGGCATTTTTGTACTTAGTTTATTGTTTAGTTTTGAGCAAGTTAATTGAGGACAACAATTTCCTTTTCTGTGTATTAACAAACAACCACGCGGCGGTGGTACTAATTGTTCGGGACACACACGTAGCGAACATATTAAATTTTTCGCCAAACATTTACAACTCAAACATGGTTCCATTGTTGGCACTAATGAACCATCTGCAAATATTGTTCCATTGTGATGGCAACCTACAAAGAAAAAAGTGGTTTTTTACATATTTTTTTTAAGTAAAAATAAACACTTGAATAATAAATATTATCGCGCTGCAAGAGCTAATTTCAATTATATATAAAAGGAACTTGTTTTTTGTACACATTTTTTTTGGTGGGGTGTCAGAAGCACTTGGGCGTAACTCAAAAAAGATTACAAAATAAAAGAATTTTACTAAATTTCAATATAGAAGTGCCACCTTGCTTCATTTTTTTAAACTAACTTTATAGAAGACAAGATTTTTCTGGAAATGAATTCAATTACAAATTTCTAAATAAATAAATAAACTATTCACATTTAATTAAAAAAAATCATTTTTTTCGTGTTCTGACATAATTCCCGAAGACATAACACCCAAAAGCTTAAATTACATACTTAAATCATACGAAAACTTATTTATTGTTTGTGTCTTCGCTAAAAACGGCTGAACATAATTAAATTATAAACAAAGCGATGGGTTCATGTATTGGCTGCTATAATGGGTTTGAGAATTAGAAAAAAATGAAAAAAGCTTGTTAAAGCTTTTGGGTGTTATGTCATGTCACCGTTTAGAGAGCAAGAAATTAAATAAAAAATGTCAATCCTAATATAGACTCAAGTTATATGGCTTACCAAAACAAAAACTTTAAAATTTTAAAAAAATGTGTAGATACGCCAATTGACGCTTGCGCGGTAATATAAAAAAATTTATATATGTTAAACAATATGAGAATTTTATTATTATATTTAAATTTACTGAATGAAATTTAAGCGCATATTATACTTATGTTATAGTATAGTATTATATGTAGGTATCCGCGTAAAAACAGGTTCTGAATATAATGTGCGATGTTTTTTTTTTTTATTTTTCAGGTTTTCAAGTTCAATGTAAGTTTTTTTTTATTTAAAAAGATTAAAAAAATAATGCAGAACTTAATCAATGTCAATGTTAAAATTATGGTTTTTTTTTAATTTAGAATAAGACATTTGAGTTATATATACATATGCGTGGTTTTTATAAAAAGCGAGTTAAATTCATTTTTGGCACTCTCTATAACTTATGTAAGTCTTTATAGAAAAGGGTCAAGACATAGACTTACATTTTTAATTAGAATAAAATGCAATTTAATGTTGTTGTTTTTTTTGGTCTTACATACAACTCTAACAACTCTCTGAGAGCCGCCAGCACTACTATCTTTTGATGGTTCGACCAGATCAATTTTGATAAAAAAAAAACTTATAGGCGGCTCCTTTTGACCTACAATTTGAGACAAATCTGTCTACTGGTAAAAAACTTTCTCTATATATTCCTATTATTCGGACATTTATATAAAAAAAATGTATAGGACCACTTTAACCGAGAAACCCCAAATTCAATCCTAGAGTAAAGAACTATTAAAAAATCATTTAAAAAAAATTGGCTGAATTCGTCTACCAAGGAATCATATTTATCCGCCACTTTTACAACAAAAATCGTTTGAGAGCAACCCCTCTTTTTTGAGCTATATAGACTCCAGATGCTATCCAAAACATCGGGCCCGCTAAAAACTCAGCCATTTACCAGAATTTGGCCAAATCTCATTTTTTTCTCATTTTAACTCATTTTTGTGGCTGTAAATTTGCGGACAGACAGACGGACGGTCGGACGGACACTTTTTATTTTTTAGATTTTTATTAATAAAACTATGAATAATGGGTCCCGGCAATTTAACCATTTTGACCTAAATTAAGTCTTTTAATATTTACATATCGACAGTTAAACAAGAAATTCTCCTATCATCCATTTTAGATCATTTTGAGTTGAGAACATAATTTTAGAATTTTGTATTTTTTATGAGCTATGAGCTTAAAACTTAAAAAAAATCTATATAGATAATTTTTTACATTTAAAAAGTCTTCGAAGTTATGAAATTCTTATAAAAAAAAACGTTTTGCTTTTGTGCTCCTGAACAATTTGAATTTTAGATGATAGGAGAATTTCTTGTTTAATCGTCGATATACAAACTCGATATATAATATGTTGTTTTTGTTTATATGAAGAGTAAAAGCAAAAAGATATAATTAAATCGGTTAATAAAACACTATGTAGACTTGGTTTACCTATTTTCTTATATTAGTTTACTTAATTAGTCTTTATTTTAGAACTATTCTTATACTTATTGTTTTATATTAAAGAGATTTTTTCCATTGATTATTATAATATTGTAAAATTTCATTGTTATTTTTTTTTTATCAGTCATCGACCTGAGCGAATGAATATTTTAGATCTGAAATGCTTACACCCAACAAATAACAATATAGAAAAAGTTGTCGTTTGACAAAAAAAAACAGTTAATGTGCGAATAAATTTTAATAATAGAATAATTTATATAGAATCTAGAAACGTTGAATTTATCGCACGTTATAACTTTACTCATCTTTAACATAATAAAATTAAAAAAAAAATTGTTAAAGGTAATCAAAATGACAATAACACATAATAAAATATATAAAGTCTGATCTGATGTATCATTTCACACGACTCTGCGATCAATCTTCACGCTCTGGAAGACACTATCGCGTTTGATTGGCCTCTCTCATTTGATATTTTATTTATCAATTTATTAAAATATGAATAAATTTTTAAATTTTAATAATAAATTAATTTTTTTCAATATAATATTTGTATTTAAACAAATATTCTTTTTAATAAATAATAATTTATATATTTATAGGGAGCGGCGTTTTTGCCTTAGGCGAATTCTTAGGG
The DNA here is from genome assembly GCA_027564275.1 of Diadocidia ferruginosa. Classification (NCBI taxonomy): domain Eukaryota; kingdom Metazoa; phylum Arthropoda; class Insecta; order Diptera; family Diadocidiidae; genus Diadocidia; species Diadocidia ferruginosa. Next base: position 23,517 of record JANSTW010044901.1, read on the forward strand.
CCCCCGAAATGATTTAAAATAAAATACTAAATACTCAAAATCAATAGTTATAATATAAACTTAAATACCGCCTGCATCAATACTAAATAAGTTTATATTCGAAAATAAAACAATTAAATTACATATAAACTTTGCTATAAAAAATCTACTAAATTAGAATAGACTCAATCAAAAATTATCAAATAATAAAATAAAGCTGTACTAGATTATACCTAGTTACAAATATTTATAGTACACAAATCGGCCAGCTTTATTATGATTTTATATCAGTTTTTTATATATAAACAAATCTGTGCTAGTATTAGTGTTTTTATTATTTGCTGAGTATAAGGTCCTGGTGCGATCGGTCCTATGAATGTATTTTTGAAAGAAAAATATATTTGTAATGCTTTACAGTCTTTACACTGAGCACTTCAATTTTTATTCCTATGTTATAAAACATTACAAATGGTTTTTTCCTTCTTATATAATAGACAAGATGGAATTTTCATTCTCGTGCGGTTTGAACTGTATATCAGGTAAATTTAATCCAAATTTTTGATAAAATTATTACCTACAGCAATTTTTATAATATTTTATTACCCTCATCCATTTTATTTTTGATAATTTTTCCTAACTAAAGTTAAAATATATATATTTTTTTTTTTTAACTTTATAAATCTTATGTGATATCACTTACAAATGTT
>JANSTW010044902.1:0-13643 GCA_027564275.1 Diadocidia ferruginosa
TAAATCGCCTTTTTTTGCTAAAGACTAATGTAACTTTTTTTTTAATTACCCGAAATAATAAAATTTTTCTTGCAAAGGATAAATACCTTTAAACACAGTCTAAACTAAAAATTAATCTAATCAATGTTAATTTTAAAAACAAAGTATTATAACTATTCAATATTTTATATTTTAATTAGTTTTGACGTTTTCAAAGTAAATTCATAGGAAAAAAAGAAAACAAATCCCCCAATTCCCATCCACATTGATCTAGGTACAATACCGGCATAAAGTCGGCTGACTCCTTCTGTTTTTACTAATCGACTAACATGTGATAGGAGTGAAGTCTTTGTATCGTTCCGATCAAGCATTATTCGCGTTTTAATCACATCAAGAGGTGTTGTTATAACCGTAGCGAGTGATTAAAAGCTTAAAAATTTGTTTTATTAGATAATTTATACATTTTTTATTTCGTATCAAATTATTTTATTTTTTGTCACTTTATTGTTATTCAGCAAATAAAAAATTAAACCAAAAATACATATTGCCAAAATAAAATGGTTAATATCGCTTTCGCACTATAACTCTTCCACATTCGAGATCATCCTTTGTAGCAGTAACTTGACGTGTGTCACCAGCCATTGTTGAACGAAACTGTACAAATTTATCGCAAATAATTTGTATAACCGCAGGAAATTTACCATAATTCAACGTTTCAACAGAAACATTTTGACTTCGATGGAATCTAAAATTTTTATAAGTTTACAGTCATCACTCATACATTCCTAGGAATCTAAATAATTAATGATTTTTACTAAAAAATTACATTTTTCCATCGCAAATAAGTCTCGTATTGTCTACAGAAACCTTTCGGTGACGCCCATCTTCGTCAATACTAGCAATTGCAGAGTTTGTGTGAGGATAATTACAAATCAATTTAACATCCTGTGCAATAATTGATTCAGGCAGAAGGTGTACTATGCTTTGAGGCGAACGTTTCCTCGGTTTTTTTTCATTTGAATCTGATTGTTCATTGGCTCGTCTATATAAGATAATAACAAATATAACAATTTAATTAAACATTAAAAAATAAATGCATACCTCCTAAGTGTCTTTTTATTCGGATAACCGTAGTAATAATTAAAGTTAGCAGTGCTAGTTGATGCAATATCCATCGCATTTATTTCGTTCTCAACAGCGCGCTTCTTTTCTTCATATTCATTATACAAACTTTCAACAAGTTCATTTAGCCGTGTTTCATATTCGTTTGCCAAAGATTGCTCTTCAATCTTATAAACAGATTCAATTCGTTCACTTTCAACCTAAAAAATAAATATATTTATTACACTAGAAGTCATTTTTAGTAAATTTAAGCTCTTAAATGAAAGCTCAAATAATTAAAAAATATTTAAATTTAGCCTTTGTTTAAGAACTCTTATTAAAGAACTTTAAAAAAACATTAAATATTTACCTTTTCTAAAATGTTGATAAGTAGCATTTCTCTTTCAAAAATTCGATCAAATTTTTGTACTTCCAGAAGATATTCTGCGTGACTTCCATTCAGCAACTGGTTTTCTTCTTTGTTCACAGGATCGCTCTTATGTTCCGATAATCTAAATATATTCAAAAATAATTTAACATTTTCTATTAATAACATTTGAATTCCAATGAATTTGTCAAAAAGATTGCTTTTTTAACTTTATAATATAACTTTGATTATATGCCAACATATAAACTAAGGGAAAAGTATAAAACAAAAAAACTTACGGGCGTAAAATTTTTTTCTTGTTACTCCTTACAACGTCCATCGAAAACCTCAAAGATAATAAAAAATTTGCTAAATTAAAAAAAGACAAACAAATTTACTTTTAAAAGTTCGCCAATAACAGTCAAGCCATTAATTGGCGTTCCGCCATCAATGCCATAAAATTTCATTGGCAAAACTTGCCGCTGCTGCCGCTCTCGTCTTGTTAATTTTTTTTCTCTGGCTTTTTGTATTTATTAGCTTACTTTATTATATTTGCAATATGTGTGATTCTACTTGCAATTATGTACATTTTATATATGGAATTGCGCGGGATTATATTTAAAATTGATTTTATAAAATTATTTTGCATTGAGTTTTGAAAGAAGTTTTTACATTTATTTTTTTTGTTAAGGAGTTTTTTTTGTTGTACATTTTAATACGTTATAAAATGAATTTGTTTTTTTAAATTGCAAATACATTTTTGCTTAATAATATTTAAAAAATTTGCATTGTTATTTTTAATTTAAGATTGGTTTTTAATTTTTAAAAATTGAATTTTGATGTGTTGGTGATTCACTTTATATTCTTATCAAATTTGGAGATTTAAGCTAGAAAATTAACTATTTTTAATGTATAAATACTATTATTTTTTTGTTGTGTGTCATTATTTAAACTAAATAAACAATGAAAGTAGTTTAATTTTTTAGTTTTTATTTTGTGTTATTAAGTATTGGAGACAAGATGAGTGCTGCTCCAGTTGCTACTCAAGAAGATACTGAGGATAGTCTTTACCCGATCGCTGTCTTAATTGACGAACTTCGAAATGAAGATGTCCAACTTCGACTAAACTCAATTCGCAAATTATCTACTATTGCATTGGCATTAGGAGTAGAAAGAACTCGTAAAGAATTGATTCAATTTTTGACAGGTACTTTTTTAAATTAAAATTTTTTAAATATTAGCTGCTTCTTTAATTAATGTTTAATTAATTATTTAGACACTATTTATGACGAGGACGAAGTTTTACTTGCATTGGCTGAGCAACTAGGAAATTTTACTCCATTGGTTGGTGGTCCAGAATATGTTCATTGTTTGTTGCCACCTCTTGAAAATTTGGCAAATATTGAAGAAACCGTAGTGCGTGATAAGGCTGTTGAGAGTTTACAAAAAATAGCGGATAAACATTCTGCGGCAGCACTTGAAGAATATTTTATTCCAATGATACTTCGTTTAGCACAAGGTATTTTTGTACAGCTTTATTATAATTGTCTTTAGTTTTGTTAGTTTTAGTTTTTACAGAAATTTTTTTTAATTGCTATATATTCCCTGAAAAAAATTTTTAGCAAATTACTTTTTTGATTTACTATACGCAACTGAATTTATGTTCTAGTGGCTAAAACTCGTATAAGGTTTTTGAAAAAGTAAATGAATTTTTTAAAGAAAACATTAATTTTAAAATGTCTTATTTTTAAATTTTGTGTATGTAATAATTAAAGTAAAAAATATTTTTTAGGAGATTGGTTTACTTCACGAACTTCTTCTTGTGGTTTATTTAGTGCTGCTTATTCTCGCGCAAGCCCAGCTCAAAAAACTGAATTACGGAAGTATATTATTTAAACATTCGAATACCTTTATTTTTTAACCATCAATATTTTAGTGCATTTCGCAGCCTTTGCCGTGATGACACTCCGATGGTACGTCGTGCAGCTGCATCAAAGCTTGGTGACTTTGCAAAGGTTTTTGAAGAAGACTACTTAAAAAATGATTTATTCCAAATGTTTGAAGAGTTAGCTAAAGATGAACAGGTAATTTTTTCTATCAATTTGTTTTATTTAAACCCTTTTTCTGTGTATAAGATCTAGTTATTAAAATACATTTTTAGGACTCTGTACGTCTACTTTCGGTAGAAGCTGGAATTGTTATTGTTAGTTTATTGCGAAATGATCCGGCTAAATTGGCGCAAGTTAAGCCAATTATTAAAGATCTTATTATGGACAAAAGCTGGCGCGTTCGGTACATGGCTGCGGAAAAAATTGTGGAGGTTTAAATTTATTTTAGCTAGCTAAATTATACTTATTTGGTTTAAAATATTTTTGTAGTAGTCTTATTTTTTTAGATTCAACAAGCATTTGGGAATAAAATTGGTATTGAAGACATGATTTCACTTTACACCCATTTGTTAAAAGATATTGAAGGTGAAGTGCGCGATGTTGCTGCTGCTAAATTACAAGGTATAAAGTAAATTTGAATATGTTAAGCAGTATTTTATTTATAGCAATTTCATTTTTTATGTTTGTTTTATAACTTTCACAAATTATTAGTGTTTTGCGCTGCGTTACCTGAAGAAGGTCGTCGAAACGGCATTATTGAAGATATTTTGCCAGTAGTTAAACCTTTAACTTGTGACGTAAATCAGCATGTAAAAATTGCTTTAGCTTCTGTAGTAATGGGACTTGCGCCTTTACTTGGTCATCAAAGTACTATTGATAATTTGTTACCTATTTTCTTGTGTATGCTACGAGATGATACTCCAGAAGTTCGCCTCAACATTATTTCTTCTCTTGATAAAGTTAGTCTATTACGTAGTTTACCAGTTTTAAGATTTAATTTTTTAGTATTTGGTAAATTTTTTTAGGATTTTAAGTAATATGATGCTTATAGGTGAGTGACGTTATTGGATCTAATGAACTTCAGTATTCTCTTCTTCCAGCTATTATTGACTTGGCACAGGATGGAAAATGGCGTGTGCGCTTAGCGATTGTAGAGTATATGCCACTCTTGGCTGAACAACTTGGTCAGAAGTTTTTTGATGAAAAACTATTGAAATTATGCATGACTTGGCTTACGGATCATGGTTTAATTTTAAAAATTATTTATAATTTTTAAATTTATTTACAATAATGTTTAGTGTATGCGATTCGTGAGGCAGCTACTGGGATTTTGAAGCAATTAGCAGAGAAGTTTGGTTCTGATTGGGCCGTAAAAATGGTTTTGCCAAAAGTAATTGAACTAGCTTCTGATAGCAATTATTTGCATCGTATGACCTGTCTTTTTTGTTTTAACACTTTATCAGAAGCTTTGGGAAAACAACACATTCTTAGCGAAATGTTTCCTACAATTAAAACAGTAATTACTTATACTGAGGAATACTTTTTTACTTATATTTTGCTTTTTCAGTTATGTGAAGATCAAGTCCCAAATGTCAGATTCAATGTAGCAAAAACTTTGAGTCATGTTGGCAAAGCGTTGGATCAACAGTATGTTTTATTGTTTTAAAAGATTAAATTTTTTGCACTATGAGTCTACGTTATGAATATATGAAAATATTTTAATAGTAATTTTGGCGTTTTATATTGCATTTTTTAAATAATTTAGTAATTTACGATTTTAGAAATGTAAACAGTGAAATCAAGCCTTTAATTTCGAAGATGTGTGAAGATACAGAGTTTGATGTTCGATACTTTGCTGAAGAAACTAAAGATGGTATATATAATTTGAAATATTATATTTTATTTTCAATTAAGATGCTTTTAAAGAGATTTTAACTTAAAAAACATTTTTTATTTGCAGCAAAGGTTAAAAAAATTAACCAAAATTGTTATTCTGGTAAATCCTCAGTTTACATACGTATTTTAAAGCAATTTTAATTTTTAGTGCTTGGACTTGTCAATTAAAGTGAAGTGTGCGTTACCTATCAATTATTTAAAGTCATTTTTAAAATATTTTAATCTACTTTACTTTTTGTTGCATGGATTCATGTAAATTTGCGAATAAAAGTTCAATTCTTTTTCTGCTCTATGAATTTCAGATTTATTTGTTTATGTTTCGTTCTAGATAAATTTGTCTAATTAATGTAATCAATCCTGATTTCAATAAATTGCCCTTTAGACTTTTTAAAATTTTTTTTTATCTTTTTTAGTTGTATTGTTGTACAGCAAAATGAAAATATTTTTTTATATTAAAATCTGAATAACTCCTAAAAATTATTTACAAAACGAAAGCAATTTGGCAAAACAAGTCATTTGCAGAAGAAAAAATTTATACTGAATTGAGTATCACAGGACAGCAAGAGAGTTAAAATTTAGTGATTGTCAAAGGCTAAAAAATTTTTTTTTATCCTTAGTCGAGTCCAAAAAAGTGAGGTACAAAAAGACTTTCCGAATAGAAGCCGATTAATATGACATACAAATTAATATTAAAATATATTTTATAAAATGGTCTGTACTAATATTATTATGCATAACTTAAAACCCTTATGTCGTCCAAAAATAATTGTACGAACTTTGGTAAAATAAAGATAAAAAAGTGGCAAGAAGAATTGATTTTTCAGAACTTTGGAGCTATTTGTGTGAGGGTCAGATTCTGCAAAAGCCTGTGTAAATCCGAAAATTTTGGACGCATCATAGGATCAATTTTCCAACAAAGTGTTATGATTTCATCGTATAAAAACTGTGGGCATCGAGTTGGAATAGAAAGCGAATGCTAAAATATTAAAAAATTTAATCAACTTATATAAATTGTGCGAAAACGTAAGTTTGTTTAATTAAGCTTTGACTTTATTAAAATCATTAGAAGCATTTTAGCATAAATAAAATGTTCCGGAAAAAAAGTTTAAGAAAATCATTAATTAAAAGTAATTATATGAAATAATTATGCTTTTTAAAACGGTAGAAAACACTTACGCGGAAGTTTTCTATACTAGGTACGTTTGCTGCAATTTCTTTTGCATTACTTATCACTTCTTCATCGGTTAAATTAGAATAGGGTTGGTTCAAACATTCATTAAATAACTCCCACAATGTTACACCGAAAGACCAAACGTCAGAACGCATGGAGAATTCACCAATACTCAGCGACTCCCAGGCCATCCATCGTATTGGTAGTTCTTGTCCATATTCTCGCATGTAGCAAAAGTCCTGTGGTTTCCTTAACTCCTGCAGACTCATTTCTTCAAAGCTAATTTTAATTGTTGCGTCTATGTCTAGAAAACAATTTTTGGCAGCTAGATTTCTGTGTACAAAATTGCAAGACTCCAAATAAGCCATTCCGGCTGCAATTTGGGTGGCAAAGGAGACCAATGTTTCGTCGCTGAAAATATTAAGATTCATTTGAGTTGGAAATATTATAGCCTTTCGATATTTTTTGTACTATTATTTTTTTTTTAATTGATCTGTCTCAATAATTTTTAGTAGTTTGTTTAGTTTAAATTGGTTTAAAGTTTACCTAATACTTTTACGTCTATTCGTCAAAAATTGTCTTAGATCACCATTTGACATAAATTCTGTTATGTAGCACAAAGAATACGGTGATAACTTTTCATTTTTACTAAAATATGAGGATGAACTTTTATTAGAAACTGTTCCAATCACATGCAAAATGTTATAATGCCTAAGTCGACTTATTCCTTCAATTTCTCGACAAATTTCTTCTTTTTTAGACATTGCATTATTTTTTGATAAGTCAAAGTTATAATTGATTACAGTCACCAGACGGTCTGCATCCATGCGACATAAATCAACTCGACCAAAACCTGAAGCGCTATTACCCAAATTTTCTATAAAATTTAGTGCTGAAATGTCAAATTCTGGAAGTAATAAACAACAATTGTTTTTGCTATTTATTGGCAAGCAATTATTATTATTATTAAGGATGTCGTAACTGCTATTAATACTGTTGCTATTGCTGCAATAATTGCTATTGTTGCAATAACGGATGGGTAGAGTTCCAAAGTTTTCGAAGTTAACAGAATTACTATTGCAAAAAGGAGGTGGAAATTTTGCAATCGATGCAAAAGTAGAAGCTGAGGGTGTTGCGCGATATCTGGCGCTTGACCCACCAGAGCTACTAGCCATTGATCGGCTCATAAGATCATAAGTAGAAAGCGATTGCTCATACACAACATTTCCCACAGCATAATGCACATTTTTTGATATTGGTAATGTCGTTTGTTGTTTGTTGAGAAGAGGCTGATTTAAATTGCTAAAATTAACTTTAGTAATAAATAATTTAAAAGTGTAATTACATTTTAAAGTATAGATTTAAAAATAAAACCTTTCAAAATCAGGATCTGCATACTCGCTAGAAGAAGAATCTATGGACGTTTTGAAATGTTTGTTAGGAAAATTTGAATTTATTAAGTGATTAACACGAAGTTTTTTGGAATGCGGAATTAGCGGAGACTCTAGCTAAAAGCACAAATAAAATTTTATGATCATGAAAAGTTTTGTTAATAATTGGTAAAAACCTTCAATTTATCATACATATATTAGTGAACAGAAAAATACAGTTTTGCCTGTAATCAAGGATTTTAATTGGAGATTAAATTTTTTTAACTAAACATAAGCTCATAAACTAACAAACCGAATTTAATTTTCGCAATTTTTCGTTTGAGTTCTCTATTGCTGAGTTGTTCAAAATCATTTGAATTAGTGACTTTGAATTAGAGTCGGTTGAATCAGTAAGTGACTTTGTAGCAAATTTTAAATTTCCTCCTTTTTTATGTGATTTTTTACGAAGAATTATTGTACAATAAAAGAAAAACACCACAACAGCACATAGGATAATTGCTATTATCAGAACCATACCTAAAAAAAATTGTTTATAAAGCCAGGCTTAGCTATAATATTAAAATTTTGAAGTAATTTTTTGTTCTTACCAATTATAAAACATTCCGAAACATTTCTGTTGTTACTATAACTACTAGTGTCGTCAACGGTAAAAAAGGATATCAAATTATTTAAAGAAGTTGTTGCTTTAATTCTGTTCATTTCGTCAATACGTTCGTCTAAGTGAGAAGCTACATTGAATGAAATATTTTCTAAAAAAAAGTAATTTGATTTTATCACTTTGTATCAAAGTTCAAGCTTATGATTCAATAAATTTAATCAGTCTATTAAATTAAAAATTCATTTTTTTTAATATTTAAATTATATTAACAAAAAAAAAGAAATAAAAAACTGACCAGACTCAAACTTTACTTCGCTCAACAAAATCCATTCAGCAAAATTTGCAAAATAAAGTTTTACTCTTATTTTGTGACCTATACGATGTGGTGTAATAGGGATCCGTACCCAACGTCCAGTCTCAAATTTTTCATCCGGCGAATAGTCAAAATGGATTGATCGTGGCGAAAATGTTGAATCTTCTATTTCAACCTTAGCTTTAGTTTCTGCATTATTGTTAATTAATTGACCATTAATGTTTTGATTTGATTGCAAAAAACTATCATCAAATGCGGCTCCGCTCCAATTAATAATTGATGAGAAAAACAATTGTACGCGTCGAAATACTTGAGCATTCAACCGTCGAAAATTGGAAACGTGGAAAAGAATTGCCGAAAAGTTTTGCCTTGAAGAAAATCGGAAATCAAGTGTTACATGTTGTGGTTCTAAAATTTAATGTTTTCAGTTTTTTTGGCGTAGAACAATTTATTAACTATTATGTAATAAGTTCCAAAAAAATACCATTTAGTTTACCATTTTGCTTCCTCCAGCCTACCCACCCATTGGGATTTTTCTCAAAATTATCTTCTCCTAAAATCCCGTCAAAAAGTCGGCCAAGTCCTCCTCTTAAATAGCTATTCTCTCCAATAACTCCGTCATAACTTGTATCTCGTACATCTATTCCATCAATAAATGAACCATCAGGCATTGAATAACTTATCAAAGGTTCTAAAATAAATTATGTAATTAAATAAATTTGGAATTTTTCAAAAATTTGATTAAGCAATTGTATTCTTAGCCCTTTTTTTGTTTGTATATAATTTTTATAATAGAAGTGATTGTAATAAATTGTTAATGGTTTATAAAACTATACCTTGATATGAACATCCATAAAGTTCAAATCGTAAACAAACAGTACGAGTTGTTTCCGATACAGGTATTATTCGTATTAATCTTGCGACAATTCCGCCATCCAATGTTCGCACAATAGCACTTTGAGTGTCAGAATTGCCTTTGAGTATCTAGAACGGTTTTGTTTATATTATGTAGATTTTGAATTAGAAAAATAATTTATTTTTTCTAAAATTTTAATATAATTCCTTGAATAACTTAGATTTGCTTTAAATATTTTAAATGCATATGATGTGATTTTTTAAAATAAAATGTGTTAAAAAATTATGTTAACGTACTAAATATTAAGGTAGTGCTGAGAAACTTAGAAGTAAACAAATTTTTAAATTAGATTTTAGCATATTTATAAAAATTTTAATAGTTTATTTTGCTTTTACTTATTACATTTATTGTTGCACAAATTTCGGCATTATAGATTTCAACTTAATTAGTTTAAATTTTTTTTCATTATTTAAAAAAAAATTATTTTGTCGTTATAATTTGCGTTTTATAGAAAATGTTTTTAAAATTTAACCAAGTAAAATAATGATTCTCATTTTCAAACTCATCTTTTTTAACTAAATAATATACAAATTATTGTAAGACAAAAAGAAACTTAACATTCAACAAAATATAAAACACAAAAACAAAAGTGAAAATAATTACAATTTATGTTGTTATATGTTTTCAAGGCCAAAACTTGACAAAAATAAATACAAATACAAATCCAAATTTCTATTTTTTTCCTTCTTCATCGATAAGAAAATTAAATAAAGATTCCTATTTTGTAAGTTTTGTAAAACGTGACACCAGACGCCAAAAAGTATATATTTGATTACTATAAACAAGATGTGAATAATGCATACTTAGTATATTAAATTTTTTATATAATCTAAACTTTTTTTTAACAATTAAAGTAAATTTTTACCAAACTTTGAAAAAAATTGAAAATAAAAAAATTCAAAAAATTTCTTTAATATTTAAGAGGCAATTAATTATTGTTGCAAAATACAAGCAAATAATCTTTAAAATGTTAAAGATATTTTAGAAGTCTTGCATGAGAGAAAATGAGAAGCTCATTATGAAGTCTATTTGCAAAATTTTGCAAAAATGTAACTGACAAAAATATTCAAAAATCCCTTGAAATCGTCGTTATTCTCCGTTTTATTAATTAGTTGTTGACGTTTATTTTCAAAAAATGATTATTTATTTTTATTTACGAATTGTACTAGTTATTTGTTTGTAAGATTTTTTTTTTGATCTTGAAATTTTGTTTTTCATAGAGACAGGCAATTTAGAAATAATAACGTCTTGTAAATTAGCGTTATAGTAACACTGTCATAAAGGGATAATAAAAATAGATGAATATTGAATGAGATTTTCTCATTTTTTTTCTCCCCTCCTCCCTTGTTCTTGACATATTATTTCAAAAAAATCAAAATAACATGCAAAAATTTGCATGTATTGTGCGTAACCAAAAAAAAAATTTTGTTTGACAAGGCAACTTATTACTTTAAAAGACTTTAATTTAAGAGATGAAATGATAATAATTAAAAATATGGTGAAATTAAAGAACATCAGTTATGATAATCAGTTACAAAAATTGACATATGTTCAAAGACTTTTTGTTGCCTTTAATTTAAAAATTATAGTTTAAAATTTGAAGTGATTCGGTAAATAATAAGAAAAAAAATAACTTAAAGGAAGGAAAATAAAAAATTCATTTTTATGGCTTGAGTTATAAAACATATGTTAATAGTTTTAAGTTAAGGTTTATGAATAAAAAATAACAGTATTTTAAAATTGTAGTTTTTATAATAAAATATTTTTATTACTATATTCCAAAATTTTGAGAGATTAAAGAGATTAACTTAAAAACAGAAAAACATAACTTTTTTTTAATAATTAATTTTTAAGAAAATTAGCTTAAAATTAAGAAAACTAAGCATCTCAAATAAAACTCAAGGATATATAATTCTAAAAACAGTATATAAATTAAAAATTTCTAAAACTCACTTCATTGCCTTGAAAATCTCTATAACGTGCCCATCTTCCTAATGAATCGCGCCAATATTCAATCATATAACCGGCGGGAAATTCAAGACCTCTACCTTTATCCCAACGACCCTGTGTTTCTAATGCTAAAATTATTGACTCCCTTTTTAAATCAACTTGAATCCATTCATGAGAGTTAGCGTCAATTTGGCTGGATGGACACCAGGCACCACTTCCGCTTTCTGTTCGAATTCTAAAATTAAAAAAGAAATGAATTTTTGCTATGTAGTAATTTTGTATTTTAAGCTTCATAATTTTTTTTATAGTATTTTGAGTAAATCGGTGGTTAAAAATTTTTTTATAAAAGTATATTTAATTTTTATAGATTTTCCAGAAATTTTTCAACAATAAAAAGCTTTTTCCTTTTTGTTTTGTGAAAAACAACATAAAAATAATTATAATTTTTTAAAATAGTGATAAATTTATTTTAAGATGATCTACAAATTCGTTTTACTTGCTTAATATCTTTTGGCTTAGGCCATTTTATTTTTTTTTTGTTCCATAAATTAGCAATTATTAATTTTAAATTTGCATCGATTTCAATCGTTTTATGAGTCCCATAAACGCATTTTAATTAATGTTTTTTTTGCGTAAAAATCTAATAAAAAAGTTTTTTATTCCGTTTTCTTATCGGAGATATATCACATTAAAATTCTTATTGAAATTATGTTTTGTAATAAGTTTTATGTTCGGAAAAAAGCCGTTTTCCATTTTTGGATGTGCACTTTTTTTTGTCGTTTACAAAGTAAATAATAATAAAAAAAAGTTCATTTCAAAACCCAAAATATTTTATTTTCATAACAATGTCAAATTAAAATAGAAAGGTGAGACAATTAATTTGAGAAATTAAGAATTTTCAATACTCTTTTATTAGATAAGGCTTTAAAGACTATTTTTTTAAGGTCAATAAAATTATATAATCTATTCTTTTTTTTCATTTCAAATTGTCATAAATCAAAAATTTTGTCCTTAAAAATTTTAGTCAAAAAATATTTTGAAAGTATCAAACAGTTGTACATTTGACTCTTAAAAAAGCCATTAAAATAAACATTTATAAATAAGGAATTTATTCAAAGTTAAAATTTTTCCTTTTTTTTTCTGGTCCAACAATTGATAAAGTATTTTCAATAAGCTTAAGCAAATAGTGTTTTGTACCAAAGCAAAAAAAATTTCCAATCCAAATTGCCAAAAATTTAATTTATTTAGTGCGCGAAATTAATTTGTTTTTATTTCCTTTTACAATTTTTTTTGCCCGCTTTCTTGCGCTAATTAAGAAAATAGCCCAAAAACATAATAATGACTATAACAGATAAAAAGAAAGAAAATTAATTGTTCTTCAAGGACAGTGCAAAAATTCTCACACATTTTTGCCAAAATTTTCAAGCAAGTAGGGTTAAAAACGTTTTTGCATAAGGCTAAAACCTCTCTAACACATTTTTCTCAAACATTTACAAATTAGAAGTAAAATTGGTCAGTTTTGATAGCTAAATATTTTCAAGTTGCAGTCTCTAAATTACCAAACTATCATTTTGTTGAAAACATTTTGGCTTAAGTTACTATTTAGCTTTAATTTGAATAAATTATCTTCCTTAAGTTTAACTTAAAGTCAAAAAAGGATTAAAACAAAAAACATCTAGAGAACATTTTAAGAATATATCAAAAAGTTTAGAAAAAAGCTAAGCTAAAGATTTTCAGCTAAAGAGGTCTTAAAAAATGAGCAAAAATTTTTATAAACCAGAAAGTTAAATTTAAACAAATACCAAATAATTTTAAATTAACTTTATTTACAAAAATCTAATTCCCCACTTATCTAGATTTTGTCTTATTTTCATTAATTATTCCGATTCAATTAAAAATTTTTTTTATTACATTTTTTTTAACACACCTGGCATTTTGTGGGCCCGTACTTTGCTCGTCAAAACTTGAACTGGCAGTAATTTGTGCATTTTCAATACGCTTTGACTCCATTCCCAGAGCATGATTGCATTCTTCTAAAAAGATAGATCATTATAATATTTTTGACTACAAAA
>JANSTW010044913.1:0-13639 GCA_027564275.1 Diadocidia ferruginosa
ATTATGGAAAATATTATTTTGGCAGATTTAAGTCGTTAGTTTAATTTTTTCGTTATTTCCTGAACTTATAGTTACATTAAAATATAATTTAATAATAACATTTTGGTATATGTTGGATATATTGAATAATAACAAGTTTTGGTGGGAAAATTTTGAAATAATACACGGATCTATACATGAATCAGAAAATCGTAATTGTAAAGTACACCAATTAATGTAATTTTTTTTCTTCGAAATTGACCATCTAATATTTAGGAGACCACAATATAAATTTTTTTAATTGCATGCATTTTTTAATCAATAAAAAAAGTTTGTATATGCGACATGAACTTGACTCAACTTTATAAATACATGCGGCACTCTCGCACAGCACATAATATATTATGAATGAGTGAAGCTGTGTGAGGAAAATATAGTTTAAAGATCTCTTCTCGCTTGATTCGAGATAAACTTTTCTCTTAAAATGTATCTAAGATCGAACACTATACATTGAATGAAGTATATTGGGAGTGTGTTTGTAAACGAATTAAGTCATAATTTTATCTCAATAAGCTGCACTTTAAAGTTTCTTGGTGGGTAAAAGTATAGTATCTTTATAGCATTTTAAAGTGCGAAGCCATAAATTGTTATTTGCCTTAATTCTCCATGTTTTAAGCCATCTAAGTTTCAATACCATTTGGAGTCGCTTCGATGCTATATGCTTGTCCACGTTTAAAGTTATAATATCGCTGTGTCATCGGCAAAAGTAACCACCACACTGGAAGATCAACTGTATAGAAAAGTTACAGTATTGCGCTAAGTACACTTCCTTGAGGAACTCCCAAATTTATGTTATACTTTTGAGTACATATTTCTCTTTGTTTAACAGCATGCATTTTTTGTCCTTTTGGGTATATTTGGTGTACTTGTTCCGTATAGTGGTGTGCGTTTACTATACGAGAAACAAATTGATGGTTTGGAATCAAGATCGTTTCAGATAAGATTATTGGTTTTAATTTTGTCACCAACATTTTACTTTTTGAAAACACATTTTCAATAAAACTTCTTAATTTTATCTAAATCAATGACGTTTCGTATTATATTTAGGTATCAAATATTTGAAAATTTTCATAAAATATCAGTTGGTATCATATAAGCGGACAACGGCTTTAAGTGACTTCCGGGCCACTGCGGACGCTTTTTAATAAACACCTGCGAATGAAAGGTGATAACCGAGATGTGAAAATTTTTTGGCCCTACCGAGCCTCGAACCCACAACCTCTTGATTACGGAACCGTGATTTTACCCACTCCTCCATGCTGGTTCTTATAAACTCCTTATTAAATCAGATTGTAGCAAAATCGCATGCTTTCTTCTGCACTTTTTTCAATGGGTTTTGCTCAAAAGCTAGACGATTCTTTAACAATTTTTTTTGTATTCCATACCAACTATATATATAGATTATAGTCACAATAGATGTGAGCAATTGCACGTATACCAATCCAAAAAAATTAATATTGATGATTGATACCATAATATTGTTAGATTTTTATTATTATTATTATGATGGTATAAAATATAAAGTCATAAAGAAATAGATGGATGAAAGATGGTTCAAAATAATAAACACTCTACCAATATAAAAGAATTTTATACCATGACCATGAATATATGTACAGAAAATAAAACACTGTCCATATATTTTAAATTGTTGCGGTTTCTCTCAGTTGTTTAGTCACTTTAGTCGATCGAAGACGTTAAAATATAAAATCGAATTATATGATGATAGTTTTGATCTTCATTGAATAAATATTATATATTTTATGAATAAAAATTTTTATCAATAAAACAAACAATACAATAGAGTGAACGAAATTGACATAAGTTATAATTTTTGTCAAATATCTTAACAGATATTTGTGCTTAGACGAAATAAAAGTGAAAGATATTTTTACTGCATCACTTTTCATCTTAACAAAAAAGAAAAATTTCTAACGTGTGGCAATTAGAAAGAAATAAACGCGTAAAAGTAACATACGTCATAATTGTGTACACATATCTAAACGCAGAGTAAAAGTGTAAAGTTACTAATTAAATTAAAAAAAAAGAGAAAAGTCTAAGAATTTTTGTGATGTTGTTTGTTATTCAGCGCTATATTAAGCGTTAAAAGGTATTTTTCTTTCGTATTAAAATTGCGTCCTACTTTTGAGCTTTTTAAATTTTTATTGCTTTTGTCGTCATCAAAATTAAAATCGTTATCGTATATATCCTTTACTCTAACGGGAAGGGGAAAACATTTTCCAATTTTTTTTTCATCTGCGATAGGGTTCCTAAAATAGTGTAAAAGATTTTGATCGCAAAAAAATAATTATTAAATGTAGATGATAAAGTCACGGGTTTACATTTTGAACCCCATAATCTTTTTAGAAAAAACCGATTCAATTTTTGTAAATCTAATGTAGTTCAAGTACTTTGAATCATGAAAGTTTAATAAATTAACAGTTTTATAATTTTTCCCATTACACATATTATAGTATACGTTTACGCAGCGGCGTATTTCCCTATAGGCCACTTAGGCAAATGCCTATAGGGCCCCCGACTCAAAGGGGCCCCCAAATTATCAAATTATATGTAATAATTTTTTATTTTAATAAATTTTTTTAGTTATTTGAAATATATTTACACAAATTCAAGGCATAAGGGGGCCTTCAACTTTCAAAATTTCGTATTTTAGGATATTTTATGTTTTTTTTATGCTGCGCGGCAATTTTAATTTGATACGTTTATAATAATGTACTTAATGTTACTTATACGATTGTAAGGACAATATAGGGTTTTTATTAAAACAAAAAATTGACTTTTTACTATATACAAAAATCAAACCTGGTAAGAGGGCCCCAATTTTGAATTTACCTAAAGCCCCCGAAGACCATAATACGCCACTGCGTTTACGTTACATATAGGAAAAAAAATGTGCTGGACTTTCACATATATAATTTATTTATATAATTTAACATACGAAGAAAAATAAATAAAAAATTCTTCTTTATTATTGTTTTTTGTTTTTTATTAAGTTATAACATTTAACAATATCAAGAATTATGTTATAATAACAACAAATACTCGTTTTTTAAGAAGTTACACATTTTACCGGTTAATCTAATGTATGATGTGACGAAGACACTGACCGAACAACAATATTTCTATTATGTTCTTTATTAAAAAACTGGAATATTTACTACACTTAGAATCTTAAATAGTTGACATATACGATCAACAAAATACCGCATGTAGTAAATACAAATTATTTGGTCAATTTGTATTTACTACATGCGGTTTTTCGTTCATATTACATGTAGATTGTAGAAGTCTGCTCTGGTTACATCATCTTACAAAATTTATATGACGATCAATCGTCAAGTCAGTTCAGTCTATAGAGAAAATTTATTGACATTTTTACAGTTTCTCTGTTTTCTTTACCGAAAATGATGTTCGAGTTATAGTTATAATATTTTTTGTATCATTGTTGACATTACCGACTTGATGGTTGTGGTTATATACGTATATATGTTGTCGTTACAGACATGCGGTAACTGGGACAGAAAAGTCTGGTAACATTTCTGATGCTCGGTTAAAATTAGAAAAAAAAATTGTTTACATTACCGACTATATTGATGGTTAGAAACATAATATCTGTTATGGTTACAGACATGCAGTAACTAAGGGACAGAAAAGTTTGTTGACTTTCAAATTACACATTGTCGCTTAAAAAAAATGGATATCCGACTAAACATCAATATTAATTTAATCCAACGAAATCCAAAAATTATTTTTTTTAAAATGGTTGATATTGCCGACTTGATGGTTGTGGGTACATACGTATATATGTTGTGGTTACAGACATGCGGTAACTGGGACAGAAAGGTCTGTTGGCATTTCTGATCCTCGGTTAAAATTTAAAAAAAATATTTTCACATTACCGACTATTGATGGTTAGAAATGGTTATGGTTAGACATGCAGTAACTGGGACAGAAAAATCTGTTGACTTACAAATTACAAAAAAATTGGATATCCGACTAAACATCAACATTTATTTAATCCAACTATATCCATAATTAATTATTAAACAAATTTGTTGACATAAATGACTGTTACTGTTACTGCATGTCTGTAACCATAACAGATATTATTTTTCTAACCATCAATAGTCGGTAATGCCAACAATTTTTTTTTTATTTTAACCGAGAATCTGTTATGTCAACAAATTTTTCTCTCCCAGTTACCGCATGTCTGTATATACAACAGATAAGAGATAAGAAGACCAAAGTCTGTTGACTTACAAATTACACATTGTCGCTTAAAAAAAATGGATATCTGACTAAACATCAACATTAATTTATTAATTTAAAAAAAATGGTTGACATTACCGACTTGATGGTTGTGGGTACATACGTATATATGTTGTGGTTACAGACATGCGGTAACTGGTACAGAAAAGTCTGTTGGCATTTCTGATTCTCGGTTAAAATTAAAAAAAAATTGTTGGCATTACCAATCCAAATAATAAAATTTATTTCTCAGAATTTACCGAAAATTGCTCAAAATTTGTTATTAACGAAGAACAACTTCATAACACGGCTATATCAAATTTTATTTTTCAGGACATTATAGTAATAAAAGACATTTTAATGTTTTCAAATGTAATTCAACATTATATGATTATGGTAAATCAACTCAAAGTGTATATAAGTAAAACATTTTTTTAAATGCTTTCAGAATAAAGCACACCTCAAAACCTAAAGATCAACAGATTATCATATTAACCCATTTTATATTTATTAAAAAAAAACCGCGCTTCTAACTTCGCATTAACCTAGGTATATAATATTTAATAATTTTTTTTAATAAAAATAATTGCAAAATTGTAAAGAAAAAAAAATTTATTGAAAAAATATGTTAACGCAGGTTTTTTTTTAATTCACAAAATTAACGGTAAATTCAACACTGCGGCGTTTCTCATTATAAATTCAAAACATATTAAGTTAAGAGAAAAAATATATGCCACAGTTCAAGTAAAAACGATAAAAATAAACTTTTATATATGACACCGTATATATTACAGATTTTATCTTTGGTATTGTGGTAAAGATGGGCAATGTCGTTTTTTTGCCCTATATGTTAAGCTTTTTCTCTCTGCGAGCTTTCTCTTGTACAATAAAGACTTTTTTTCCTCAAAATAATATGAGCTTTTTCTTAATAAATTTAATTGAGAAATGATGACTCTAAAGAAGTTCTTATATAGAAACAATATACGATTCTCATTGACTTAACAAAACATATTATACCTTCCAATTTTGCCTTATTACCAATCCTGTTGCATATAAAATAGCGCAATTTAACATTATATGTCTGAAGTTTCATATACAAATTTTCAAAAGTACACGCACACAGTATTACAATATATTTTTATTTTTGATATTTATTGCTATTCAAATTATTTCTTCTTCAATTAAAATTCCAATCACAATTATCGGTGTAATTTTGTTAAAAATTAATTTGCTTTTTCTATGCAATTGTCAATAAAATGAATGTATAGTCATATTATGTCATATTATATTTATGTTTATTAGCTTTGTAATAAAAATTGATATCTTCATTTTGACACATACAGTGAAGAAGTATTTAATTTTTTTTTAAATAAAATAAGTAAAATAAATCAATATAAAATACTTAAATTATAACCCTGTAATCTCTCAATCTTCGCTACGTCACTCGGTAGTGAATGAGACTCTTAATTTCAGGGCAGTGGGTTTGAGCGCTACGTTGGGCGCCAATGTAATGATCTTTAATATGTAATAAATATGGTCTTAATCTTAATGTAAAACCTTTTATGTCACTTAAAAACATTCTATACCTTTCCTGTTGTAACAAGAAATTTTGTTTTCAGATTACAATTTTGCGAAATCAAAATTATTTCAAATGGAATTAACATAAAGCTCAAACCTAAAGACTATTAAAAAGAAATATTTAGAAAAAAATGAGCGCAATTGTCGGTGCGGCAAATGTGCTGGGCGGCGTTGCCGTATCGGCTGCCAATAGCGTTGGCTGGTTTATACCGATGCTGGTGGCGGCTGTTGCTTACTTTCAATACGAAGAGATTATGTCGCCCGAATCAAGACCCATAGACATTCCATCCGATAATCTACTGGACGAATACGATTTTATAATAGTGGGAGCGGGATCGGCTGGTGAGAATTTTATTTTTATTATTACGAGAGAAAAGGCTAAATTTATTTTTTTTCGCATTAGGAGCTGTTCTGGCCAATCGCCTGACAGAGGTTGAGAATTGGAATGTACTGTTGTTGGAGGCGGGCGGTGATGAAACGGAAATATCTGATGTACCATTGATGGCTGGATTTTTACAATTGAGTAAATTGGATTGGAAATATAAAACTGAACCGCAGGGAAATGCGTGTTTAGGTATGTGGATATTTGTTAGACTATTAAATCCTAAAACCTAAAATTTGGATAAATCTTCAAGTTCTTTCTAAAATTCTAAAACAATAAAAATTATTTACGAAAAACTAACGAAACTTTTTTAGATAAGGTAAAACTGCTTGAAAAAATTTTGCCTCAAAGTCATCAATTTTTAAAAGACTTTCAAAATTTTTAGGGCTCAAAATTTTTTGTCAAGATTTTTGAGACTGATAAACTCTTTCGAAACTTTCATAAGAGTTCCAAAAGACATCCAAAAGACTTCCTACAAGATTACCACGACTTCCATTAGGCATCCATAATACTTCTAAAATTTCGAAAATATTACCAAGACCTCAACAAGACATATACATAAGACTTCCAAAATACTTCCCAAAAGACATCCAATAAACTTCCAAAAGACTTCCTAAACGATTATTAAGACTTCCACAAGACATCCAAAAGACCTACCTAAAACTTCTATAATATTACTTAAACTTCCAAAAGATTTCCTGAACAATTTACCAAGTATTCCCAAAAGCTTCCACAAGACTTCTATTAGACTTCCACAAGACTTCTACAAGATTTCCTCAAGACTTCTAAAAGAGTTCTTAAGACTTCCAAAAGACCTTCCTAAAACTTCTAAAATATTACTAAAACTTCTATGACTTCCAAATATGTGCCTTATAGAAAGAAGCACTTATTATCAAATAAAAATGTTTTAGCAATGACTGGCGGACGATGTAATTGGCCACGCGGGAAAGTGTTGGGCGGATCAAGCGTTCTAAACTACATGCTCTATTTAAGAGGAAACAAACGAGACTATGATAATTGGGAAGCGCTGGGCAATCCTGGCTGGGGTTACAAAGATGCTTTGTATTATTTTAAGAAATCGGAAGATAATACAAATCCATATTTGGCTGAAACACCGTATCATTCAACGGGTGGTTATCTGACGGTCGGTGAGGCTCCATTTCACACGCCGTTGGCTGCGGCTTTTGTTGAGGCCGGTGTAGAAATGGGTTATGATAATCGAGATTTAAATGGTGAGAAAGGAACAGGATTTATGATAGCTCAAGGAACTGTTCGCAGGGGCAGTCGATGCAGTACGGCTAAAGCATTTTTGCGACCTGCCCGATTACGACCTAATCTACATGTTGCCATGTATTCTCATGTCACAAGAGTAATGATTGATCCGACAACGAAACGAGCATTTGGTGTAGAATTCGTAAGAGATCGTAAAATCCATTATATTCGAACGTCGAAGGAGGTAATTCTATCGGGTGGTGCGGTTAATTCACCACAAATTCTTATGTTATCTGGAATCGGACCAAAAGCTGAGTTGGTCAAACATAAGATTCCTTTGATAAAATCGCTAAATGTTGGCGAAAATTTGCAGGATCACATAGGCCTGGGTGGTCTCACATTTATGGTAAATCGTCCTGTTGCAATTGTTGAAAATCGTTTACACTCCGTGTCAACTGTTCTGCAGTATGCAGTATTTGGACAGGGACCCCTAACAATAATGGGCGGAGTTGAGGGACTTGCTTTTGTCAATACAAAATATGCGAACGCAAGTAACGATTTTCCTGACATTGAGTTTCATTTTGTTTCGGGATCTACGAACTCAGATGGTGGCAGCCAACTGAGAAAAGCCCATGGATTAACGGAGCAATTTTACAATACAGTTTTCGGTCCGATCAACAACAAAGATGCTTGGAGCATTATTCCGATGCTGCTGAGACCTCGAAGTACCGGCTCGATAAAGCTTCGCAGCAACAATCCCTACGATTATCCATACATTTATCCGAACTATTTTAAAGATGACTTCGATTTAAAGACATTAGTTGAGGGTGTCAAAATTGCCGTTGGAGTTTCTCGAACAATGTCTATGCAACGTTTTGGCTCACATTTGGCCGCCTACAATTTTCCCGGTTGTGCAAATGTACAAAAATTTACCGACGAATATTGGGCGTGCATGATACGCCACTATTCGGTAACAATTTACCATCCAGTTGGCACGTGTAAAATGGGTCCATATTGGGACGAAACAGCCGTCGTAGATCCACAGCTTCGAGTGTACGGAATACGAGGTTTGCGTGTTATTGACGCAAGTATTATGCCAAAATTGGTGGGTGCAAATACAAATGCACCCGTCATTATGATAGCCGAAAAAGGAGCCGATTTGATTAAGGATTTTTGGATAAAACAGAACAATAATATGAATTTTTAAAATGGACACTATAAAACAACACCAAGTGCATCATATTTATAATTTATAAAATCGATAAAACTTTATAAAGTGAAATTAGTGAAATTTTAATTTAATTAAGAAATTGTGATATTTTATAACTATAAGTTGTTACTATATAAAATACTATAATGATTATAAATAAAAAATATTGTAAATGTTTTAGAAACAAATGTTTCTTTGTTTTTTAAACCGGAAGTAAGGCACAGAACATATTTTTATTTTTATTTCAATAAACTATATATAGGTTTTTTACTGTTTCTTTAGGATCCAAAAAAACCCAATTATAATTACAGGTAAATTTAAAAAAATCATATATACATTGATATGGATAGTCAATAGGCTGGTCCTTAAAGGGTTAAATATTTTGCAGAATTTTGATAATTAAAAAAAAAAGTTAAAATGAAAAGCAATTTCTATGTTTTCTAAATTGTCCTACACATAAATCTCTCGAATCTTCAAAATAAGGTAAAGGTTTAGTTTTGAATTATAGATTAGAAACTTTTAGCTTAACCGTTTTAATAACATAAGTTTTAAGGAGCTTTAAGCTTAACTAACCGTTTTCATAATATAAGTTTCAAGCAGTTAATAATAATGAACTTAACTCCCAAAAATATTTATTATGAAAAGGAAACCATACAAATTTAATTTAATTTGCATTTATAAAGCAAATACATGTTGAACAAATATTACAAAAACATGTGTCAAAGCTTTATATACGGTAAATTATATTTAAACTTAATTTTTTCATTATTTGGAAACATTCAGGGGAATTAAAAGCAATACATAAGAAATAATTAACACTCTTCTACTTATATGTATACCTCTAAATGTTTATGAATTATATGAATGAACACAAAAAAATGCTTCCATCAAAAAGTTAATGAAATAATTATTCATCATACAGGGTGCACTAAAATTATTTGGTTGTTAAATTAGTTCGAAATTTAGACGTTTAATAAAAAAAAAATTCCTGTCGGGCGTTCAAACCAAATTAATATTAACGAAATTACAAAAAACAATATTTTTAAACGCTGTTTTCCGTGTGGAAATCACAAAAATCAGAATTAATTTAAGAAATGACGGAAATTCTTTCGGGAAATTAGAAATTATGTCGGATATCATGAAAATAAGAATTTATTTCAAAAATCACGAAAATGCCTTCGGTAAATCGGAATTAATTTTAAAAATCACGCAAAACATTTCAAAAGTCAGAAATCATTTCGAGAAATTAGAATTAATTTTGAAGATCACAGAAAACATTTCGAAGATCATAAATTCTTTATGAAATTATACAGAATTAGTTTCAAAAATAAAAGAAAACATTTCGAAAATCAGAAATTCTTAAAGAAATCACGGAAATCATAGGACAACATTTTATTTTTCTTTCTCGAAAAAATCCATTCAACCAACTAGTTATACAAAAATTTAATGAAAAATATTTATTTTATATGCTCCACCCTGTTGCGATTAAATTACTTATGTTATTTCAAAGTAAAAAAAAATTGCAAACATAAACGAAAAACTTTACATATAGTTGAACAAATTCATAAATTAATTAGCGATTTTAGTATAATAGTTAAGATCGTTCAAAGTGAATTGAAATTAGACAATAAAATGTCCAGTCTAAATACGGCATTTTCAGTATTTCGAATATTTCTGATGTACGGACCTGGTCTAGCCATAATTATCGGACTACATGAGCTAATACGTTTCGAACGACCCGATATTGTTGATAAATTAAATCGTGTGCGTAACATGGATACGGATCTACTTTTCGATGTTTACGATTTCATTATAATTGGTGGAGGGTCGGCTGGAAGTGTGATGGCGTCAAGATTGTCCGAGATAAACGAGTGGAATGTTCTGCTGTTGGAAAACGGTCCCGACGAATCGTTACGTTCCGAAGTACCGTTGCTTTTTCCCTCATTGCAAAAGAGCGTTCTGGATTGGGAATACTTGACCGAACCGTCCGATTCGTATTGTTTGGCTATGGAAAATTCGCAGTGTAATTGGCCACGCGGAAAAGTGCTGGGCGGTTCGAGCGTGCTGAACGCAATGCTTTATGTTCGAGGAAATCGTCTGGATTATGACAAATGGGCGGCACAAGGAAATCCCGGATGGAATTATGATAATATTTTGTACTATTTTAAAAAGGCTGAAAATATGAGAATTCCAGAACTGCTAAATAATCCGTTCCATTCGTCAGAGGGTTATCTGAGTGTTGAGTATTTTCGTTCTGTTTCGCCGTTGTTGGATATTTTCTTGGAAGCAGCGAGAGAGTTAAATCTGTTAAATGCGGAAAATGATTATAATGGTGTGAGTCAGACGGGCATTACAAGATCTCAGGGCACGATAAGAGATGGACTACGGTGTAGTGCAAACAAGGCGTATTTGCGTCCCGCTAAATACCGGCCAAATTTGCACATTGCATTACATTCTTTCGTTGAGAAAATTCTAATAAATCCACATACAAAAGAAGCTTACGGAGTGATCTTCTCAAGAGATGGCGAACATCATGTGGTACATGCAGCAAAGGAGGTTATTCTATCGGGTGGTGCTATTAATTCGCCACAATTATTAAAACTGTCTGGCATCGGACCGTCCATTGAGCTAATGACGCACAATATTGAGGTGATAAAAGATGCAATTGGCGTTGGTGAGAACTTACAAGATCATGTGTCGACGGGTGGTGGAACTTATCTAATACAAAATCCTTTTTCAACGGACACGCTTAGTTTAATTGCACCGAAAATTATAAATGCTGACACAAATAGAAGATTTATTTACGATCACGATGGACCATTGTATGCAATGCCGGCCAGTGAAGCGATGGGATTTCTTCATTCAAAATATCAAGATAGTGGCGAAGATTGGCCAGACATTCAACTGTTCTTTGCATCCTATTCCGATTGTACAGATGGTGGCGTTTTCAGTAAGCGAGGATCGGGCTTAAGTGACGAATATTTTGCAAATGTTTACGAACCGATCATCTATAAAGATGCCTTTATGGTGTTGCCATTGTTGATGAGACCAAACAGTCGGGGACAAATACTGTTAAACAGTGCCGATCCTCGAGAACATCCTCGAATTTACGCTAATTACTTTCAAGATCCTCAAGATTTAGAGATTTTGGTAGGATTTTTCTCTTTATTCCGAAACATTTTGCAATTTATTTTAAATTTTTAGATAGAAGGTGCGAAGTTTGGCTACAATTTGTTTGCTCAAACAAACATAATGCGGGCTTTAAATGCCACACTAAATCCCACGGTCATTCCAAATTGTGCGCCAACCGTATATCTGAGTGATGACTACTGGAAATGTGTAGCCCGCCATTATTCACAAACAATTTACCATCCGGTGGGTACGTGCAAAATGGGACCGTACACAGATCCAATGGCCGTTGTCGATCATCGCCTAAGAGTGCATGGTGTGCAGAAATTAAGGGTGGTCGATGCCAGCATAATGCCGTACATTATAACGGGCAACACAAATGCACCGACAATTATGATCGCCGAAAAGGCGTCCGATATGATCAAAGAGGAACATTTACATTATTATGGGGGTTATTATTAAAAATTAAAAATTAAATTTTTACGTGTACATTTATTTGAATAATTTTTAAGTCCAGATCAAGGAGGTAAGAAGCAAAATCTACTCTATACAAAGTCATTGCAAATCGCAAAATTTATTGCCAAATTGTCGGCCATCTTCTCAAACAGAATTCTGCCCCTACAAGGTCATTTCCATTAGGAAAATAAAATCGTATGTCAAATTTTCAAGAACTACTATTATATACGGTGGTAAGAAGGACCCAAAGACTTTCACATTCAAAGATCCTCCATAAGGCTTCCACTATACGGGATTTATGTAAGACTTCTAAAATCTAATAAATCTATCGAGAAAGTGACAAAATTTTGTTGCTTCTAAGCCGTTTTTTGACCAGAAATCCTGCAATCGATTTTTAACTAACTTCCCAACTATAGTAAGACATTTGAAACTCTTAGAATTGCCCACTGAACACAAATAAAATTAATTTTTTAATCCTGAAAATCCTGAAAATCAGTAAATCTTATTTTGTATATATGGAAAGTTAGTTCGCAAAAAATCTGTAAGGTGGCGCTTTATTTATATTATTTAACAGAAAACTTTAAAACGTATAAGAAGTAAAAGAAGTTATTTTTATATTGTGTTTTTATGAATTAAAAAAAATATTTAAAAAAACATAAAGAAAATATTTCGGAATGAATTTCTTCAAAAAAAAATTATAATAATAAAAACATTTCCGAATGAACCCTACTAAAGTCGTATATATTTTTTTAAATACTTAAACGAATATCTACTATAGTAGGGTTCTATAGTCGTACATTTTTTTTAAATACTTTCAAAAAAGTTCACAGAATACGATGACAGTGTAATTTTTTTTAATAATTTTAGCCATTTTTTAGCTGAGAAACATTAAATTTTATTTTATTTTAGTTCGGAAAATATCTGGAAGATGGCGCTTTATATATAATATTTCAACAGAAAACTTTAAAACGTTAAATGTATAAGAATTATTTGAATTAAAAAAACTATTTGAAAAAAATAATCTTTAACAAAAAATTTCGATAAGAATTTCTTCCAAAAAAGTTTCTAATAATAAAAAAGTCTCGAATGAATCCTACTATATGGTCGCATACTTTTTTCTAAATACATTCAGATTATCTCACAGAACACGATGATAATGCATTTTTTTAATACTTTCAGTCTTCTTTAAGCGAATAAGTAAACTTTATTTTGAAAGTTAGTTCGAAAAAAATCTGTAAGGGGGCTTTGAATTGTCAATTTTATATGATTCAACAGACATTTTTGAAAACGTGACATATAAGCAGTTCTTTTTATCTTACATTTTTATGAAATAATCCAATTAAAACATATTCTACAAAAAATCG
>JANSTW010044924.1:0-13035 GCA_027564275.1 Diadocidia ferruginosa
TAATATTTAAAAATAAAAAAAAAAAAATTTAATAATTTTTTTATATAATTAATAATAAAATAAAAATAAACAAAATAAAAACGTATTAAATGGCATAATTAATTAAAATATTGTTTTCTCGCGTCACGTATTTCAAATCAAAAATGCCTATGTTGAGTAAAAATGTTCACATCTATGCACATAATAAAGGATTATTATTAAATATTCTTCTAATTTTATTGTAATTTAGTCGGTTTTTTGTTTGAATTTAATAATAATATATTTACAAAAACAATAAAAATATTTTTTTTGTTCAGCTAATTTAAATGTATCCACTAAAAATTATATAAAAAAAATTATTTTTAATATGGTTGTTGCTATATATATTAATTTATATATTTAATTACTTTTAATAATAATATATATAAAAAACCCTTGATATCCTCGCGTTCACTTTATAAATAGTAAATTAAATAAATTTCTCAATATTTTAATTAACTGTTGCAATTAATATTATTTTAATATTTGTTCGTCTTCAGTTCCGCTATCTCTCACCGTTTATTTTTAATTTTTAATTAAATTATTTTTTACCAGTTTCCATAATTTGTTGTAATCAACATTAGTAATTTTTTTCAAATAATTGTTTTTATCCTCTTTTTATTTACACGCCACTTTTTAATTTACACTTTATTTTATAAATTTTTTTTTATATATTTTTTAAATATTTCTAAATATATTATTTTTATTTATATTTAACATTTACATTAATACATTTTATATATTTTTTTTATAAAGTTTTTGTTTAGTTTAAACAATTTTACTTTTTACTATTTACAATATTTCTTTTCAATCATCTTGCGTGATTTTATTTTTAACAAAAATAATTTTTTATTTTAAATATTCTTTTTTAATAGTTTTTTTTCTGTTTTTTTTTATAATTTAGAGACTTGCGTTTATATATTTTGAATTTTTTTTTTAATTACTATCACGCACGAATTGTCCGCAATCTATTATTTTATACTTATTTTGTTAATTATTTTTTTTGAAATTTTAAATTTTTTTTAAATTTAATTCGTTAATTAATAAGAGGTTATTAATATTTTGGTTTTGGCAACGATTTTTTATGTGTGTTAAAAAGTTTTGAAAATATTGAAATGCTTTTTTTAGAAATTATAGGAAATGAATTTGTAATTATTTTTTATAAAAAAAAAATAATTTTCTTTCCTAAGTTTTTAATAAAAAAAAAATTTCTTTTCTTAGTTTTTAATTAAAAAAAAATAAATTTTATCATTTCGTTTGTGCAATTTTGTTGTTGTTTAATTAGTTAATTTTAATTGGTTCTGGATGATTTTATATAGTTTTTTTTGTTTTAAATTATTACGCCAGTCTCAAAAGCTCGAATCACCATTTTTTTGTTATATTTTTTTAATTTTATAATAAATAGATTATTTTTTTAAAATATTTTTTCAATTATTTTTTAAATAATTTTTATAATTAATTAGATAATATATAGTTAGGCTAACACGTATTTAATGTTTTACATAATCTAGTGGTTGCAGACGACTTTGTCAGCGATCGATGAACGGATCTTCGTCGTCTTCGCCTAATTTGATTTGTTTTCTTTTTAACAAATCGTATATTGTATGGATCTTCGGCTAATTCAGTGTACTGGCTAACGTCATGAATGTACTCACCTTCGTACAGATTGACATAGCCCTGTTTGAGGATTTCATCGATTTCGGGTTGGGTCCATTCGGCCGTCGTTGTGAGGCCGGCCCGCAGTGCTTCCTTTTCACGATGCCAAGCTTTGCGAACGGCTTGCAGTTTGGCATGATGCATCAGTCTTTGTTTCTCCTTTTCAACGGTTGTTCCATAACGTAGATTTATAACGGCATGAACGCCATGGATTTTTACATCTAGATAATTATTTCCGCTTCCATTTTCTCGTGCTATTTCGTGGAATGTAGTGTTCACTTGTCCCTGTAAACGTTTCAGTTGTTGTCGATCTTCGCTCGCACGCCACGAATCCTCTTTGATAAAGTAGAATGCATCCTGTTGCGAATTGTGAACGACAAAGGTAAATGGCAGCAGGTTGGATCGATTAAACACCGACGTGTAAACATCTTTATAGATTGCATTTGATGCCGGTACACTCGAGACAATAGCCTGTCCGTCGGGTGTACGAGACACAATTATGCCCTTGCCGAATGGTGGCTCTGATGCAGAACCGATTTTCGGCAGGCCAGTTTCTAGAACGTCTGATTTTAGAGAAGATTTCGGTGGGGATGAGAGTTTTTCAAAGTTGGTAAGTCGTCGCATCGATAGATGGGCTAAAAATCCAGATTCCACAGATGTTGATGGAATATCCTGATCAGATCGTTTCATGTCGGGTGCAATAATTTTGGACATGGTGCGTCCCCACAATGACTGTTGTTCCCAGAAATTAATGGCCAATTGTGGCATAATACTTTTAATGTTGAATCCCATCAGTTTCATCCATTCGGAAATATTTTTCGGATAATTACGATCATGAGCAATATTTACGGGATCGTTTCCATTGAAACGGTACAGATGGAGTCTGGTCGGAGTGGTTATACGATCGAATACATTTTCCCAATTCGGTGACATCCACTGGCCAATTAAAGGATCGTATACTTTTCCATTTGGCATATGCACTAACGTTGTGACCTGAGGGTAGAAGAAAATATTTTTTATTAAATAAGTTTATTTTTGGTAGCATTGTTTATATCCGTGATGTATACGTAATGCCACTCTGTTTATATTTATTATTCCTTCGAAAAAATGATTTCATAAATTCAATAAAATAAGTAAAATAATATCGACTCACCTGATCCAATAGGCCACCACAAAAATCTATCGGCAAGTACAAATATGGATTTGAATCGTACACAATGTGTCCATAGGGTGACCGCATAATTTCTCGTATACCCTCACCATATTGATTGAAAATCATAATTGGCGTTCCACATTGATCCGTTGCTATGTAGTACTTGTGACGATACACTTGTGCATAGATTAGATGTCCCCTGTCATCATAGGTCAGTGACATTAGTTTACCATCCCGTGGCGAATAGATTTGGCTAACTTCATGTGAACGTTCCTGGTTATTGTAGAAGAACTGTGTGACATTACCAAAATTATCTTTACGTGTTGTCAGTCGATTCAAATGATCATAATAGTAGCGTACATCGAAGCGACCACGTTTAGTGGCTCGTACCAACAGACCTTGTGTGTTATAGTGGAAACGTTCCTCTCTGGCATTTTGTGCAACTAGTCCTCTTGAATCGTATTTGTATTGTCCTTCACCAAACTTAATTATTCTATCCAATGCATTGTATTCCATTGGAATGGTGTTGCCACGATAGGTCAACGAAAGCATGTTACCATTATCATCATACCGGAAACCCCATGGTTCTTGTGCCTCGACACCAACCAGTTGGCCATCACAATCCCACGTATAATTCTTAACATTCGTGTATGTGTTAACGCCAACATTACGAGTGTAGGTACGTGTTTGAGATATTCTTCCATGTACATCATGAGCAAATTCCATGCGAAAAACTTCCATTCGATGAATCGTAACGGACATTTGTGTTTCCAAAAATCTTCCATCAACTGTTCGCGTAAAACTAGCCGTTCCATCGTACACTTGAGTTTGATTTGTTTTTGGTTGTTTAATTTTAAATTGTCCAATTTGATTAGGTTGACCCGTTCGTGCATTATAGGCAAATGTTTGAGCTATTAAATTTTGTCCACCAATGCGTCCCTGAATTGTAATCAGTCGGAAATTCGTATCATATTCATAGGTAAATTTAGCATTGCTCAGTCCAGTCTTGGCAGTATAGTCAACTCGCTCTTCCACCAATAAACCTCCAGAATATTCAAAATCCCATCGATATTCCAGTTCTCGCTCCGTATGCGAAACTGTGCTTGGCATACCCGTTTCTAAGTTATAACTAAATTCACTTCGTCCATCACCATGAATTATTTCCGACAATTGACCAGCAGCGTCGTACCGGTAAACAATGTGAGCTCCATCTCCAGGATAAACGGTTTGCAGAAGAGCTCCAGAATACGAATAATGTTGTAAATATGGTTTTGTACTGCCCGGTGGTGTATAGGTAACTCGAATGAAGCCAATTGATGCTTGCATGCTAAACGAGTGCCGGGTGCCACTTGGCAGCACAACATGTCTTAGGCCACCGTTTTCATCATAGTTGATGGCAAATTTTCGTTGACTTGCCAAACCAATTTCAGACATCAAATTCCAATCATTATAAACATACGAAATGATGCCATCTTGAGGACTTGTAATTTCGGATAGTAATCCATGACGATCATAAGTGTATTTTAGCTCAGCTGGACCCCAAATCCACCCGTCAACACGATTGAAACGATCGTAGGAAATATTTAGTGGGAAAGCACCGTGGGCTGGATGGTATGATTGAGGTAATCCGGATGGATCGAATGTTATGGACAGTATTGGATCACGGTTTTTATCATAGAATGTCTCTTTGCTCGTAAACTGATCAAATTCAATTCCAAATATTTTGCTCTGATTTACCCATATTTCCCGGTTTAATGTTTGCTGTGGATTACGAACGTCACCAACTAGGCTATACATTGAGTACATATTGTTGGTCAGACCTTCGCCCATAGTAACCTGCTGATGTGACCACATTGGTAACATTTCTGCTTCGACGGGTAATGCAGCCTCTAACAGTGGGTGACGGGCAACAGCTGAAGATTCTATTAGAACTCCGTTCGGTATAGTTACTTGCATTGTATTATTCGGATTCATTTTGGCCGAAGTCATTTGACTACCTTTCGACATTTGTAGCATCTCAATGCTACCCTTTACCAACATTTGACTATTGTCTGCCTTATTTTGTGAGAAAAGTGATTGGACCGATCCTTGGACGCGCACTGTCAGACCGATACCTGGACTAAGTTTCGAATTTATCTTAACAGTTTCACCACTTGGCATTATCAGTCCCACAACACGACCATATTCATCATATCGATAAATGTAGGTTTCTCCACCGCCCGATCGACTGTTCAACAAACACGTTGTACTGTCATAGTCCAATTCAATTTCAGATTTTCCTTTTTCCGTCAACTTTGCCAACAGTCCAATGCCCGATATTTTCAATTCAGATTTGTGGTCTTGTGTATTCTCAATTGAACTAACAATGTTACTATAGTCTCGTAGGAATTGTATTTTATTACCGGAACTGTCTGTCACAGTTGAAAGTTTTCCAAAGCTTGTGTTTTTCGAATAGAGGAATGAGTAACGTGTTTTGGCCGATGCTAAATCTTTTGTTGCTACATGTTGTCCGTATCGATTGAATACGTACACTTCGCTGGTCGGTGGATAGGGTATATGGAATTCTCCATTTTCATCATGGTTTGGCAGATAGTGTTGCAGAGCCAATATATGTAATGAACCTATATGTTTGTTTATACGCGCAGAGGAGTAAAAAAGGGTTGTGAATTAATAATTAGATTTTTTTGAACAACAAAAAACATAAAAATATATAAGCTTGCTTCCTTTATATACGCAGATATACAGCAGAAGTAAATAAAAACGACACGAATAATTTTCAATTTGGATTTAAAAAAAAATCATACAAAACTACCTCAAAAAGTCTTTAAAATTATATTGGGAGCTTTCCAGACGCTAGTTTAATCAATTTTTTACAGAATTAGCTTTCATTCGAAAAAAATATTTATGTGCAAAACATATAAAAACTTATCTAATTTAATTTAAATATAAACTAGTCTATAAAGTCTATTCATATATTGACGTTTCGTTTATTACAGCATCAGAAGACCGCTAAATCTGAACAAATTTGGAATAAATTCACAAATATGATAAATTATTTTCGGTCGATAAAACTAAGTATATCCTCTTTCTAATTTTATGCATAAAAAATATTCTGCAAAATAACAATCTTCTGAAGGAAAAAAATCTTTTTCTTATAAATGAAAATAATTTAACAAAAAGTCTTGTTTTATAAATTTAAGGTAAATAGACATTTTGGGCGTTCATAAGCTTTAAAATATTGGGCGGTTTCTAATGATGTTCATATTACTGAACGAAACGTTAGAGTTTAACTAAAAAAAGCAAGCTCACAAAAATTCATATCTAGAGACTACGTTAGGTTAAATGTTTTCGAAAAAAATATGAAAACGTTAAATTTTCCTTCTTAGCAAATCTACTAAAAAAGTAAATTATTTTTAAAAATCGACAACGTAATTTCACCGGTCGTTTTTACTTATTTCTGCTGTATGCACACAATTTATATCACATGATGAGGGTAATGAGTTAAATTTACAGAAAAAATGAAACTTTTGATGATGTACAATTTTTTTTCTCTTCTATAAATAAAAATAATGTGTAGCCGCTTATAATAAAATTTTTCATACAAACAACATTATAAAGCTCGCATCAGAAGCTCAGCTCATATAATATAAAAAGGGGACCAAATTATATAAATATACATAAAACTCTGCGTTTTATATATTTTAATTTTATTTTAAAATGGCTTTATTTCCATACACACTATACAGGTTATTAACTTTTCGAGTTTTTTTCAATAAACCGAAAAAAAAATATTTAAAAAAACAAACTTTTTAATGAGTGCCAGCCAGCAACATACTAATTAAATCGAGCGAGCACACATTATATGTAAAATATGCTTTTAATTAGTATTTATCTACGTTTAATATTTTTTTTTTGGAAAAATATTATAAACAGTTTTATATTATTTTTGGATTTAATGCAATATAGGTACGTACATAGCGACGAAAAGTGGGAAATTACAAAATTTTTAATGACTTTTTATATAATTGCATAGTAACTATTAAAGCTTATATCGAACAATTAGACAAGATAATCTCCTATCATCCCCTTTGATGTATTTTTTTAAGCAATTGAACTTAGCCCGAAAAAAAAATATTTGTCTACTATATGGTTTTTTTGCTACCAACATGAAATTTGAATATATATTTAATGTAGGTAGTCCGATTGTCTCTTTTAAATATATATTTGTGAACACACGTAATATGTTTATATATAAGGTATGTATTGCATATACTAATTAATTCTGTCGATTTAAATATATTGATATTAGTTATTACTGTATGTAATTCAAATATATTTTATTTTTGTATCTTCAATAATACTTCAAAATTATAACTGTGTCCTTGAGTATCCTGCAGATATTATGATAACGATTATAAAATAAAGCTCAATTTACACTACACCTTATTTAACATATGTCTCTTTATGTGCCTGTCTAAAAACAGATTTGCAACCACAAATTTAACAAAAATTAATTTTTATTTGAAAAAATAGGTTCTGAAAGCAATAAATATTAAAAAATATTTTAAAATTTGTGCCCCGAAAACTGTTTTTTAAACACAAACCTAAGGAGACATATGTTAAAATAGGTGTAGTGTAAATTGAGTTTAAGGAAGTATCATATTATGTGAGCACGTTGCACTTGTGCATACATGCTTTTTCTTCTGGTCCAATTATCGTCGGTTTATTTATTGAAATTTTGGCAATTTTGGTTTTCGATATTATAAAAATATTTTATAATGATTTAACGACTGTTAATGGATAAAAATCTTAACGTTAAGAATTATAAAAATATGTTGCCCGATAAATTTGATTGAAATATTTAAGACTGTCGTATCATTATTAAAAAAAAAAAAAATAAAAAAAACTTTTTGTTACGCTATTTTTTAAATACACAAAAAAATAGAAAATAAGTTTTATTGACTAACAATAAATCTTCCAGATATGTGGGTCAGAACAAAATAGTGGGCTCTCGCTGGCAAATTTTATTATCAGCGGCTAGCGCCCACTATTTTGTTCTAACCCACATATCTGGAAGATTTATTGTAAAACTTATTTTCTCTTTTTTAGTGCATTTAAAAAATAGTGTAACATACAAAGTTTTTTTTAATTTTTTTTAATTTATACTTTTTAGTGTTTGGAAGGTTTCAAATAATCAATTAAAAAATCTTATTTTTATTATTTCATGAATTTTATTAAGATATATTAAATATTACTAATAAAACTATGCAAAAGAAAATATAAGACTAAAAATGTATAACATGACTTAAGAAAAGTATATAAAAACCCAGTTTCGTCGCTTAAGTCTTTTCATATATTTTTACCTATACATTTGACGTTTTTGACGAAACTAATTGACATTGAGTTATGTGGTAAAAAGAATATTGTATTGTCATGATCGAGTTCTGATAAGTGTTCAAACAATTAAGATTGGCCGAGCCGAACAGGGTGAAAAATTGACTACCAGATTTGATACAGACAAACAAACAAGTCAACTTAATAAAAACAGTGTAAAAATATATTTTGGATAATAGAAGAATTTCTTGTCAAATCGTCGATATAAAT
The DNA here is from genome assembly GCA_027564275.1 of Diadocidia ferruginosa. Classification (NCBI taxonomy): domain Eukaryota; kingdom Metazoa; phylum Arthropoda; class Insecta; order Diptera; family Diadocidiidae; genus Diadocidia; species Diadocidia ferruginosa. The sequence continues at coordinate 8,432 of JANSTW010044924.1, forward strand.
TAAAATGAATGTTTTTATGCAATTAATAAATCTAATTAGCAAGCCATAAGAAGATCATCATCACTTAAACGATACATATTCGCCTTATCATCAGTCAGCAAGAAGGTTGATCAGTGTCATTCTTGCAGAGCTTTAGCGATATGTGTAGGGGCATTTATAAAAGCTTCTTATTTAGGATAATGATTCATATTTTATTAAACATCGTTTTATATTGAATTTATTGAAAATTATACATAGAAACTTTCAAAATATTTTTTTAAATAATAAAGAGTCATAAATACGCAAATCTTTTACTAAAAACATTAATCTTCAAAAATGTGATAAAATTTGTAAAATAGAAATATATACAAAGCTATTTAAATATTTATACAAACAAAAAGTATGGAAAGAAAGAAAACAAAACAAACAAAACTCACCTTGATCAGCTACATTAATAACACCATCCTGTGTAACAGAAAGGGCTGAAATAGCTTGAAACTTTGCATTTGATGATAAAAGAGTTTCCGCATTGCTTGTAGTTGCATCATCATTGTATGCAGCATTTATGTTACTGTTGCTACCACCGCCACCCCCACCTACACTACTGCTCGTTCCAGCCACACCACCCGTACCAATTCCATTACCAGCAGTTGTTGTTGTACCACCAAGTGCACCACCGCCAGTATTCGTTGCACAAGGACAACCCGTCATTGTTGTCGTTCCTGTCATCATCATCATGGGGGTGGTTATACCGGGATTTCCGCTGTTTCCGCTATTACGGGTTGGGTTCACTGTGGTCGCTAGTGTTGTGGTTACACTATTATTGCCATTGCTGTTACAATCGCATGCCTGAGACCTATAATTATGTGTGTCATTAGGAAAATATCAGACAAACTCTTTTTATGTGTATATATGCTGGAAAACTATAATAGTTTTGTTGGGGGATTGTTTGGTTTTGTATATTATGCTACCTAGACACATAAAGAGTTGTGAATTGCATGATAGTGTTCACTGTTCATCTCTTTTAAATTATAAAATATAACAAACTAACCATATATATACATCTAGATATATACGATAATAATATGTTGCCACCGCCAACAACTAAACTATCATCATGAATATATGCTTGGTTTGGCTAGCTCAGAGGCTAGGCTATGTATTTATGTAAATAAATTGCACTTTGGAAAATATACTTATTATTTACCATCGCACCTAACTACATGTTGTCGTATATATCACCCACACCCACTCCAACAAACCCACCTTTTGCTCCTTGTTCATAATATTCGTGTGTTGCGGTGATAATACACAAAACATTGTATGCTCAAACTGTACTATATGGCATGTCATCCACACAAGAAGTGTGGAAAAACCATCAGCCTCATATTATATAATATATCTGCATATAGAAAAAGGCGAATAAAATTGGAAATGCTTTGTGGAAAACAAATATTATACAAAAGGTACAAAACAAATGAGACAAAATATTTTGTACAAAATGATAATAATATGAAGATATCATTTTATTCTGCATATTAAGGCAGAAACCCAGGAGCTGTGTTATATTATATGGTGAATTGGTTTGGCGTGGCGAATATTTTACCTACATATAACATTATATTTTCACCTACATTGCACAAGAGCCTATACAATTTTAAATGAGGCCACCGATTTTGTATAAAAGATATAAAATAATAGTTATAGACAATATAATGCCACATATTATAATACGTATACATTTATTGTGCGGAAGGTGGGGGACTGTAGAATGCGGGTGGCCAATTTATAGCAAGCATTCGAGTTAAATATGCGCCGAGTTATACTTATTATATAGATGGGTTTTAAATGAAGACAATTTGGGGCGGACGGTTTTGTGTGTTTGATTTAGTAGAAAATTATGAAAATTTAAACTGAAAATTAAGATACTTAGAGGTGCATAATTTATGACGCGCGATTACATTACAAACATTATATAATATTTAGTTGGCTCTATCTATAATATATAGAGGAAAGTGCGGTGTATTTAACGATGTATAATTATTCACAATAAATATAATAGGTCGATAGGAAGTCTTTATTTAAGCACATTTAAATGAGCAAAAGGTTGTTATACTTATAATATGTGTGTTGTATATTATTTGAAAATGTTTATTATTTTGTTGAAGATCTTAATTTGATAAATTACATCTATATTATGTATATAGGTTAGAGGCGATGGCAAACTGTTCTAAAGTTTTATGTTATCAAACCTGCTTAATTTATTATAACCGAAAGAAGTTTTTTTTTCAACTCGTTTTTCATTTCTTTTAAACTGTTGATCCTTTTACGATCTTTAAAAAAATTACCTTTATGGTCCTTGGGTCATTTTAACCCCCAATAAGTACGTTTTTAATTAATAAAAATAAGAATTTTGGTAATTTCCAATTATTTTTTAAAATGTTTTAATTTTTTTGGTTTTTTGAAAATAAAAAAAAAACTCTAAAGAACTTTAAAATCAAAAATGATTTTTTTTCGGTATAGTTAGACGAATAAAATGTAAAGTAGATTATTTTTTTAACGACGGATGCCGCTTTTTTTGTTTAAATAAAAAATATAATTACAGAATTTTACTATTTTTGAAAAGTTTTAATCAATTGTAAAAAATCTAACTCATTTATGACCCACGAAAATATACGTTATTAAATTTAAATTTCATACTTAGTTATCTACTATATAACAAATTTGGATGGAAAGGGGGTGGAAATTACTACAAATTCTGTAATGTAATTTACAGCTTAAGAATTATAAAATATTAACCAAGAATTAACAACTAAAATTTAGGGTTTATGTTTGTTGTCGAAACTTTATCAATTGGGTCATTAATGACTCAAGGATGGTTAATGGTTAAAGGATTTTCTTGATTATCGTTCCTAAAATATATTTAATAATTTCTGTTCAATTTAAATACTACACTTACACTGAATCCTGTCGTCCAGCAAACGATTTCATAACACCCGCTGTGTCCACCACACGAATTGAGTTAACACGACGCGAATCACTGTCGGCCACATACAGATGGCCAGACGGTGCAAATGCCATTGCCAGAACGGTACCCAATACATTTTCCGATGTTTTATTATTTTTGGCCGACGAATCTGCTGCACCATTATTTGTGTTACAATGCAACGGTGTTCCGGCAACCACTTTAATCTTCTGATCAGAAGTTAATTTCAAAACTAAACGATCATCGATAAAGTGTAACGACCCGTCAAGTGGACTTAACGCTAGGCCTGTTGGCCATTGTAGTTGTGTTTGACTGGCCAACAGCGCTCCTTTACATGGTGCTGGACTCCAATGATTATGGTGACCGTGATGACCGATTAATGTATGTATAATACCCTTTGGATCAACAGCACGAATGTTTGTTCCATCAGCAATGTACATTGTTTTGTCGGCTGCAATTGCAATACCCTTTGGATGAGATAGACGAGCCTGTAGGGCAGCACCACCATCACCACAATTATTTTCATCGCCCGGAATACAACGTTGTCCACTACCAACCACTGGTTCACTATTTATCGATGGATCTCGTACCTTGTCAACGGCCAAAACCTTAAGAATCTGATGTTTTTCCGGATCCGATACATAGAGATGACCATCGGCTGGTGAAACGGTCAGATAGTATTGATAGGAAACTTGAGTTGCGCTTAGTTGCAAAACGGTGAAAACCTTGCCCTCCAATGTGATTCTTCGAATTAAATTAAAGTCTCCAACATATAAGCTGCCATCGGCACCGCTAGCCAGCGCAATTGGTGTCAAAAGTCTTGCATCTTTTGCCACACCATTGCAATGATCAGGACAATTAAGGGGTCGTTGCAGCCCCGTGCCCATAACCACTTTAACCGTTCTCGGATATTCTTTCATGTGGAATGTTGCACCATCTCCCTTCTGCAAAATGCCCTCATGGAAATTGTAGTGATGATGAATGTCCAATCCCCATCCACCAACATCCGATATGTCAACATCGAATCCTTGCAGTTTAGCCGTTTGTGTTTCCCACACAAGAGTTTTACACGTTGAATGTTGATAGCCCACCGATATTCTTGCTATTGATACCCCATATACCTTTTGTTTGTAAACATTTCGCTTGTTCCAAGCAAATACATGCGTAAGATTTGGATCAGCTTCGTAGGTCTTAACGTGCAGCGAGCCTTCAATTTCAACACCAACATGTACGTGCGTAAGAGTTTTCGGAATTTTCGATGTCGTCAGTCGCATACGCACAATACTCAAATAACCTGGAGCCTGTGATGATTGATATGTTAAATGAAGACCAGAGCCTGGTATTTGTATGGCCTCTTGAACAATCTATATTGCGTATGGGTTTAATTAAGAGAATTTCAATTAGCAATTTAAATAGTAAAACATTTTATTATATAAGTTTAACATATATATATTGATTGTATGCGGCAATAAAATTCCAATTTAAATAGTTTATGGCTCGAATTTAATTTAGATACAATATTGTTATATTAAGACGATGGAGTTTCGATAGGTGCTGAAACCCGGATCAACCAAAATTTTAATTGATTAGGAAACGTTATCACGCTGCAACTCTAAAACCTCACACAAGTGCTGAGATT
>JANSTW010044935.1:0-13632 GCA_027564275.1 Diadocidia ferruginosa
ATATATATTTGTGTATATGAATCATTGACGCAATCGGTGCGATTGGCATAGTAAACCTCGTACTTGCCGTTCCAATGGCATCACAAAATCTTTCTATGTATTTTTTTGCGCACACCTATTCTACTCTATACACCTTGCGCTGTACACAGCAGCGCCCATTCTGTGTCCCGCATAAAACCTTCATAAATTGCTGAATTTACATCCACACATTGGACATACCATATTTTTTAGCGACATCTATTTTTGAATAGAAACTCGCTGCTACTAAATTTATCCTCTCACAAAATGCAACTGTACGTAAAATATTGCGCGAGAGCTGCGGCTGTACAAATTCTTGAAAACAACGAAGCAAAGACATTTAATACTTGGAAGTCGGTACGTAAACTCCACAATTTAATTTTTTCCGAATTTTTTTAATTAACTCACACTATATCGCCACAGTATACAAATTCATTCATTAAAAATTTTCAATAATACAAAGTAACCGAGACAATTACATTTATATATTTTTCCAATTATCAATTGCAGATAGACCACCCAAGTTTATCAAACTGGAGACTGATCGCAGCTAATCAAATTCTAGGCCGGATTATTGGATTACAGTAGAGTAAGTAGATGCAATTTTTTTTTTGGTTTTTTCTCTTCAGACATTAAAAATTCCTTTTTTTGCTACCCAAATATTTTTGTCGACGTGTGACTGACCTGATGATATTTCTACTAAAATTAATGGGCTAATTAGTTAAAATATGTTTCTTATTTGCGTTTTATTGGAGAAATTTGTGCGCACTTTTGGTATTTTTTCGATATTCTCGAAATGGGAGCATCGAATGTGATAATATTTTTTCGTCGTCTCCTACGCGTTTTCAAAATACGCTTAAATTCATGTGTATTCGAAAGTGTGGTTATGTCTCGAGTCACAAAGTACCAGCATGTTATAAAAAATTACCCATTTGTGGATTTATTTGATTAAATGGTAATTTAATTATTGCACAATATGGTAAATACATTCGCATTCCATACTTTGTTTTATCAAATGGCTTCCGCCGATCGTGCATTATTTAAGTTCATTTTTTTGTATAATTTTATATTCTCATTTTGATGACACGTCTACAATAGTCGCGCAATGGAACAGGGTTGCCAAATCATCAAAATTGTTATACTTAATTATATTATTTATTTATATTGTTGTGGTGTGATGTGATAAACGCGAGCAAGTATGTTTTTTTTATTATTTAATTAAAAAATGTTTCATAATAATAATTATTATTATTTGTTTACTCTGGAACAGCGAAAGATCTGTGTTTATATTATTTTTTTGCGTGAAGGAGATCGCCTTGTGTATCATATCTTGTCAGCCATATCCAACTACATAAATATTCAAAAATAAAAAAAACACACTTTATTGCGGCAGAGGAAAATGATGAGTTGGAGCCAAATGTTATAATTAAAATTAGTTACAATTTGCGACAATGGCACTCGTCAGTCTTACCATGTATTATAATACACTCGCATCATTTCTATAAATCATAGCGATAGTCGCTTATCATCAATACAGAAATACGAATAAATTTTTTTTTTATTTTTTTACGACTTTTAATTGATAAGCGAGAGTCTTCAATGTATTTTTATCGGTTTTTCATGAATGTAATATATTTAAATAATTATATGTTTCTTGTAAGATACCTACACAGCTATTTTAATTTTTTAATTCAGCTAGTATTTTATACTTGTCTTATTCTAAGGGTTTTTATAAGCAAGTTCAGGAAGACTTGTGGAGATTAATTTCTGTGTCTTACACAGTTACATAAACCCTTTGATTTATTCCTAAATATAATATTAATAATAATAATATTGATTATTATTACTTATTACTTTAAAATTTAACTTCCTTAATCCCACCTTTCTGCCATTCAAGCTTCATGAATGGACCTACGGATATATTCTTTTATTCAAAGATGATGATATGGTTACAATTTAGTTGCAAGAAATGAAACCAATTTCCCAAAAGTAGAACAAATTTAAATTGACTTATACTATTCTATATACATAGCTAGAGCCGAGATGCTTAAATGAAGGTGTAGAGTAACTAGAATGAAGTCGCAAAGTTCAAAATATTTATGAGTTATTGGCGGCTAAATGGGTTTCAAAAGACATTGTTGTTAAATTATATTGTAAACTCCATAAATATATATCCAATTAATATCAATTAGGCAGTTTCGATGTCAGACTTCGAATTTTCAACTAGATCTTTGTAAAATAATTCTATTTTTATTCATTTTTTCTAAACTACTAACGATTTTCTTATAAATTTCATGTATTTTTTATAAACTATTATTATTATTTAAAATTTGAGACATATTTCACAGGAGTTTCACTACTTTTTCAGTTAATTATAAAATTTTCTTAATTTTCTCAACATTTTAGATAACTTTTCTTAGAATTCTTAATACATTTTTGCAATTTTCTCAGAAATTACGAATTTTCTTAATTTTTATTTTCTGTAAAATAAATTTCGTTTTTCTAACTATTTTATTAATATAAATAAAGAGAATTTTCTCAAAATCTTTTAGAAAGTGTTACCTTCAAATAGAATTTAAAAATCGTGTAGAGAGCTCCCAGTAAAACTGATCTTTGTCATATCAACCAGATCCCTAAACTGTATTTTTTTAAGATCTATGATTTCTTTACAATCTATTTACCAAATTTTGACAAAATCCCCGTCTAATTTTGGGAGAAAAAAATCTTTCTGTATATCATTTTTACAAAAAAGATTGTGTGGGAGGCCGCTTTCTTTTAATCTAAGGTCCCCAATTGTAATTTTGAAGTATGGGACCACTAAAAACTTACACCCACAGGAATCGGCTCAAATTCGTGTACTGGTGAAAACATTCTCTACATTAATTTTACTTTTTTTCGACCGTTGATTTGAAATATGTTAATATTTTGTAAACAGGCTATTAATCGGTCTAATTCAAAGTAAAGTTATTCCCATATAAATAAGTGGGTCGGCTTTGGCAAAGCGTTCCTTTCTTCGCCCTGCCTTGAAAAATGTTGTTAACTTTAGAAAAAAAATAGTTTCTCAGCCATATTGATGATGGGACGTAGGCCCTGAAACGAGTTTTAAGTGCTGAGATTACGTCATGGATTAAACATAGTTTTTTCTAAAGTTAACAAAATTTTTCAAGGCTGGGCGAAGAAAGGTACGCTTATTGCCCAAGCCGACCCACTAATTTATTTTGAGAATAGCTTTACTTTGAATTAAACCGATTAGCCTGTTTTAAAATATTAGCATACTTATTCTCTATATTCTCACATTTTTCGGCCATTTTCACCCCTTTGACCTAGTGATCCGAAATTCAATCCCAGAGTATATGGTACCACTAAAAACACACCCTCAGCAAAATTTGCTCAAATCAGTCCACTGGTGAAAAACCTTCTTGTGTCTAATATTTTGAACACGCACGAATTTGTTTTCCTAGTTTTCTAAATCAGGGCATCATAAAACGCATAAAAATAATCCCGGCAATTTGACCATTTTGACCTAAATAAAGGTATGTGCACTATTTACATACACATATTAAAAGACTTCTAAAGACTTCCAAGACATCTAAAAGACATCCAAGACTTGCAAAGACTTTTAAAGAGGTGTCCCAAAACTTCCATAGGTGATTACCCCCTCGCAAAAATGAGAGAACAAAAATATATTAAATTCAGCGTTCTTGCTGAAAAAAACATTTATTACTCCTTCTTAAATGTTTCGACCGTTCCAGAGCTTCTAACATCAAGGGGCAGGCTATTCTAATATATACATAACCAAAGATAACAGTCAAACGACCCCAACTCATCAACTTTCTGTTCAATTATACACAATTCTTGTTTATATAAGTACAGAAATGGTTCCTTTTGTACTTTGTTTATTTCAAATTTATTTAAAAACAATATTGTAAATTTAAATCTCGTACGGCACGGATGAACATTTAGATGACATTATGGGAAACATGCCCTGGCACCGAAAAGCCCTAACAATTAAAGTCCTCGAACTGAAATGCCTTGGCGTTGGCACCGTAGAAACAACCCTGATTGAGTGTGTATATTAGTCTGGAGCGAGGTGATTGAATCAAATTCGACGTCGAATTTTGAAAAACGATCGAAAATCCAAAAACAAATGCTACTATAATTTTTTGATACTAATTTTCAACTCGCCCCTGGTTTATATTTTCATTGTCCTGACCAAACCACGGTTGCTTTTTATAAAATAAAATTTTCGGGCATTTGGGTGCCGGGGCATTTTGGTGCCGGGGCATTTTGGTGCCCAAGCTTTTTGATGCCGGGCATGCACCCAAATTATAAATGACAGACATTTTAGGCAATATTGTCAAAAAATTCGTGCCCAGCTTAAGATATATTCGTTTAATAAAAAAATTACAAACATAAAACAGGATTCAAGTTATTTGAATTCTAATTACTAATTAGTAATTAATAATTATATTAACAAAAAATTGTTTTAACATTTTTCATATTAAACAAATTTTTGGGCTTTCAAATGAATTGCTAAATTTAGTTTTATTGCTGCATAATATTTAAAAAATTGCAAATATTTACATTCTTCTTTAAAAAAAAATGAAATAAAATTAAGCAAATAAATTTATTTATTTTACTAATCGGACTTTCTCTATCCACCATCCACATATTATATATGCGTCAATAAAACATTCAGATTTTCTAACTTTTATTAACTATAAATATGTATACCAATATGTGTGTAGGAAAAAAAAGGTTAAAGACCTGAATTTAATATTATAAATTATTGTCATAAAAATATTTGAAATTTTATTTCCATTTCATAATAGCTATGATAATAATATGGATATTGATTTTGCTTTAAGCTAATAATTTAATTAAAATACCTTTTTATATTATATTCAATTGTTTTATTGCGATATTGAACTACAATAAATATAATCGTATAACGTGGTATTAGGGTTAATTGATGTAGAATCCATTTTTAATAGTTTGATTTTTTACTAGACTTGACAAGTAAAATCAAAATATAAAAAAAATCAGTTTCTTTGAAGAAATATTGAATTAATTCAGATTTTTCATAATTTACTGATTTTTTTGCAAATCTTTATAAATTTACATTTTACATTATCGATGCAGTAAGAGACTCTGCTTAGTCTAACAAAAGATGCACACAGATACCTAAAGATACCAATCAAAATTATCCTTTTTTTTTAAATAAACTTATTAGTTTGTCCTTAAATGATATAATGATTTTCAATTTCATAAGATTTCCATGAATTTCAAGAGTTCAAAGATTTATAAAATATCTCCAAGATATCCAAAGAGGTATCCCAAGACTTCCAACAAGCGTTACCACTCCCTTAAAAAAAATCGACTTCCTTTCTACAAAATTAGTATCAATATTTTGGTCTAAAAATGTCCAATCCTTTTTATTATTATTATTATTAGGAAAAAAAGAATTATTTTATCGACCGTATTTTATATTGTAATCTTGAATAATCGGACTTGCGGTCGTTGGGGAAAGGGATCTATTATTTCAATAAAAATGCACTAAGAATACTACTTGTAGACCACCGGCCCACGTTCATACCTCATGTGCTTAGCGCATTGCTGCGCTATCAAAACAACTGTTTTTTTTACTGTTTCTGGCCTACGCCGTCATCAGAAAGGATGAGAGACTCCTTTGACAGTGGGGAAAATTTTTATTATTGTGTGATTGTTTTGGCGCATCGACATCTAAGGCCACCTGTGTGTTCCATTAAAATGTTAAATTATTGTATTTCACTAAGTTCGGAACTTTTTTTCATTTCACTTGATTTTATAGATTTTTTTTTTAATTCATATCTTAATTATTTTATATTTCATTGAAAATATTTATTTCTTTTAAAAAGTTAATTGATTTTGTTATTTCATTGTCAGATAGGATGTTTTTAAAGGTACTTTTTAGTTTATGTTTATCACGAATTCTTTTCACATTTTGACAATTACAATTTACAAGGATATGTTCTACACTATTCGCTACATTGCAATATTCACACATAGTTGGGAGCGAATTTGAACATAAGTATCCATAACTAGATATATTTGAAACAACAAGAGCACGATGTATATTTAGAAGATTTGTTCTATCAGCACCCCAATTTATGTGTGTTTAATAATGTTTATTCCTGAACCAGATTTTTGTTTGAGATGGGTAATTTGCTGCTTCCATAGTAATTTATTATCAAAAATGACACCCAGAAACCTGTGTGATATTTCTTGCGGTATTTGAAAACTTCCAATTTGAATGTTTATATTATGTTGAAATTGTTTTTTGCTAAAATGAATTCGTTTGGTTTATGATTCATTTATCTTGAAGCCATTTTCGGTAGTGTACTGGATGATATTATTACCAGCAAATTGTAAGTTTCGTTCAATCTCATTCACATTTTTTTCACTGGCGTATATTACTAGCAAAAAGTAGGAATTTGCAAAATGGTTGTATATATTTGGCTAAAGAATTGATTCGATCGGATCCGATTCTGTTTCATCGAAACGGTGTGTTTTTGTTTAAACAATCGGATCGAAATTGCAATGAAATACATAAGAGATGAGTTTTCACCTTAATAAGCTTGCCTTGTTTTTCCTAATATTTTCTTTGGTCGGCCGATTTTGTCCTGATTTTTCTATCATTAAAAAATAAATAAATATTTATATTTTCAAATGATTAATTTAATTTTCTTTTCCCAACAGTAATACTGTAACGACTTGGAACGAATTAGGACTTTTCTATTCAGCAGTTATGCAAACAGCAGCAGTGATGGAGGATTCAGCAACAGGTAGGCTTTTTATGCAAAATTGATTTCAAATTATATGTTTCTAAAAATCTTTTTGCAATTTGATTAAAATTCTCAATTTATCAAAATATAGATGCCGCAGCCGGCCCAACCTACAGTTATGACACTCTTTTCCCAGCATTACCAGAAAGTTCACCCTCAGTTATTTCAGCTAATGTTTCTACAACGGCCTCTATGATTAGAGTTGAAAGTTCAGTTGTTACGCAAGTGAGTATATAATTAGTGTAGGGGAATTAATTGTTGTTTATAATCATATTTTTTTCTCTTAAGGTTTTCCGTATACCATACGATGAACGTCGAATTGATTCCGAAAAGTTTGGCGAAGGTGAATCAATGCGTACGTGTCAGTCAATTATGAAAGACACTGGAGCCCACATTGAAATTTCTAGCGGCAAAGATAAATCGCTTACATTTTTAATAACCGGTAAAACAAGCGAAGTGTTGAATGCACGCAAGAAAATTTTAATTCACTTCCAAACGCAAGCGAATAAGCAAATCAATATCCCAAAGGAACATCATCGTTGGATTTTGGGCAAGAAGGGCGATCGTTTGAGAGAAATCGAGAAGAACACCGCCACCAAAATTAATGTACCAAACATTTCGGAAGAAAGTGACATTATTACGATTTCGGGTACAAAGGAGGGCATTGAAAAGGCCGAACACGAAATCCGTACAACATCCGACGAACAATCGAAGAAGGCATTTGAACGTGTCTATGTTCCAAAAATGTACCATCCATTTGTGGTGGGGCCATTCAATGAGCAATTGAATCGTCTGACCGAAGAGACCGGTGCTCGTATCAATATTCCACCACAATCGGTTATGAAAGATGAGATTATCATTACTGGGGAAAAGGATGGTGTTATTCGTGCCAAGAATTTCATTGAAAGTGTTTACCAAGACATGGATAAGAAATGCAATACGGTTAGTGTTGAGGTGCCAAAGTCACAACATCGCTACATTATTGGAGCGCGTGGTGCAACAATTCAGGAAATTTTACAACTAACTGGTGTAGCCGTTGAAATGCCATCAGCCGATTCACCCAACATGGATACGATTACGTTGCGTGGACCTCAAGAGAAATTGGGAACGGCCTTAAGTCTTGTGTACGAAAAAGCCAATTCCGTGTGCACTGACACCCTTGAGGCACCAGCATGGATTCATAAGTACATCATTGGCCGTAAAGGTGTTAATATTAACAAATTGAGTGCTGAATATCCAAGCGTACATGTTGAGTTTATTGAGAATAGCATTCGTATTGAAGGACCACCCGAGCAAGTAAAGCAAGCTCGTGATAATTTGGCCGCTGTTGTGTCCGACTATGTAACACGTTTGGCATTTATCGACATGGTTGTAAATCCAATCCATTACAAACATATTATCGGAAAGGCCGGCGCTAAAATCAATCGTCTCAAGGATGAACTTGATGTTGTCATAAACATTGAGGAAAAAGATGCTTCCAATCGTATTCACATTGAAGGACCAATCGAGGGCGTTCGCAAAGCCGCCGAAGAACTTAAAGAACAAATCGAAAAGTTGGAAAATGAAAAGGAAAAAGATATCATTATTGATCATCGTCTGTTCAGCACAATTATCGGATCTAAAGGTGAGAATATCCGTGAGATTCGTGAGAAATACAAGTTGGTTCAAATTATGTTCCCGAATCCAAATGAAAAATCCGACATTGTAAAGTTGCGTGGTCCAAAGGACGACGTTGACAAATGCCATAAACAATTGCAGAAAATGGTCAAGGAACTGCAAGAATCATCGTTCTTTATGGAGGTGCCAATTTTCAAACAATTCCATAAATTCATTATCGGCAAAGGTGGCGCAAATATTAAGAAGATTCGTGACGAAACACAAACGAAAATTGACTTGCCAGCCGAAGGTGACAAAAACGAAGTTATCGGCATTTCGGGTAAAAAGGAAAATGTGCTGGAGGCTCGTGAACGCATTCTGACAATTCAAAGTGATTTGGCCGATGTTGTTAGCGAAGAAATTACCATTCCACCGAAATACTATAATTCAATTATCGGTGCTGGTGGAAAGTTAATTTCGTCCATTATGGAAGAATGTGGTGGAGTGTCGATTAAATTTCCAAATCCCGAAACGAAGAGTGACAAAGTGGTCATTCGTGGTCCAAAGGAAGATGTTGAAAAGGCCAAAGCTCAACTGCTCGAATTGAGCAACGAACGTCAATTATCATCATTTTCAGCTGAAGTCCGTGCCAAACCACAACATCATAAATTCCTTATCGGCAAAAATGGTGTTTCAATTAAGAAAATTCGCGACACAACCGGTGCTCGAATTGTTTTCCCCGGCAATGATGACGAGGACAAGGAGGTCATCACCATTCTGGGCAAGGAGGAAAGCGTTTTGGCTGCTAAAGCTCAATTGGAAGTTATCATCAAGGATATTGATAACATAACTGAAGGTGAAATTGCCGTCGATCCTAAGCATCATAAGCATTTTGTGGCCAGACGTGGTGAGGTATTGCATCGTATTACCGAAGATTTCGGCGGTGTAATGATTTCATTCCCACGGCCCGGTGTCGACAGTGATCGCGTTACACTTAAAGGTTCTAAAGAATGTATCGAATTAGCCAAACAACGAATTACAGAAATTGTTTCCGATTTGGATTCTCAAGTAACAATCGACTGTATTATTGCACAAAGACATCATCGTACTGTAATGGGCGCACGTGGTTCGAAGGTAATTTTTTGCGTTTTTACACAATTTAAATATGGTTCTAGAAAGAGTTTCCGAAATTGCTATAATTTTATTCAAATCTTTTGAAATTTCATACACATCTTTTCCAATTTCATAAAATACTCGCACTGATCTAACCCAAGGATCTAAGCGTCTACATATTAGGACATATTATGTACTCATATGATGGCAACAATAAGGTGTAACTGTAAAATGATCTCTTTATAGTTTATAGTTTACATAAAAGCATCTTTTCAAATTGTTGACTATGGGCATCTTTTTTCGTGAAAATCGGCTGAAATTTTTACTAAATTGCTAAAAATCAAAATTTAATAATAAACCGAATCTATTGAAAATTAAAGAAATATTATAAACAGCTCCTATAGTTTTAGCCCTCTTGAAACTATCCTTGCAATGTCTGTTAAAATCTTCTGAAAAGTTCAAATGTCATGATTTTTACCAAAATCTCTATTATAGCATGGAAGCATCATCATTATCGCATTGTCCTCCTACTCTTGGAGGAAAGGGCATACCCATAATTAGCACTATGTTTCCGTTATTATTAGCCTTTATGTTAGCCTTCGCAGCATTGATTCCGTCCGAAGGATATTTTTATTTAAAAAATCTGGCATAAGTTACCTAAACTGCCAAATTCGGTCATCGATTTAATTTCGAAAATCACAAAAATTATTTCCGTGATTTGCGAAATTATTTCCGGAATGATTTCTGTGATTTTTGAATAAATTTTCGTGATTTCCGAAATAATTTCTAAAATAATTTTCGTAATGTTTTCCGACTTACGAAATGATTTCCGTGATCTCGGAATTGCTGATACCTGAAAAGATCAGTTATTTTAGCAATGATTTGCGTAATTTCGGGCAAGAGAGATGATGAAAGTGATTTCTGAACGAATTTGTGAAAGTTTTTTCGTCCTTTCCTAAAAGATTCTCGTGACCTTCAAAATGATTTCTGTAATTTTTTAAATAATTTTCGTGATTTTTGAAATTATTTCCGTGATTTTCGAAATGAATTATAATTTTCGAAATAATTTCTAAAATAATTTTCGTAATGTTTTCCGACTTACGAAATAATTTCCGTAATCTCGGAAATTATTTCTAATCTCTGAAAAGATTTCATTGATGTCTGCAGTGATTTGCGTAATTTTTGGCAAGATTTCCGTGTTTACCGCAATGATGTAAGTGATTTTTGAACGAATTTGCGAAAGTTTTTTCGTCATTTCCTAACAGATTCTCGTGACCTTCAAAATGATTTCTGCATTTTTTTAAATAATTTCTGTGATTTTCGAAATGAATTCTAATTTTCATATTATTTTTTTAAATAATTTTCGGAATGTTTTCTGATTAACAAATCGATTTCGGTAATCTTTGAAATTATTTCTGATTCCTGAAAATATTTTAGTTATTTCTGTAATGATTTCGTAATTTCCGACATGATTTTCGTGTTTTGTGATATGATGTAAGTGATTTCCGAGATGATTACCGATTTTTTTTCCTACTTTCCTAAAATATTACTAATTTCCATAATTCTAACCGCATTTATTTTCAGGTTCAAAATGTTACATCACAATTCGATGTGCAAATTAAATTCCCCGATCGTGATGCCATCGATGAAGTAGAGGCAGCCGACTTAAATGGAGACAACAAAGAAAATGGTGACGGTGATCCGATTCGTCATTGTGACATTATTCGCATTACAGGTCGCTTGGAGAAATGTGAAGCTGCACGTGATGCTTTACAGGCTCTAATTCCAATAACCGAGGAGATCAATGTTCCATTTGATTTGCATCGTTCAATTATCGGTCAAAAGGGTCGCGACGTTCGTGAGTTGATGAGTCAACATGATGTTTATATTGAATTTTCACCACCCGATCAAAAGTTGGATGTCATTAAAATCACAGGCACACCAACCACAATTGCCGATGCTAAAGAAGCCATTGCCGAACGTGTTAAGGCATTGGAATTGGATCGTGCCGACCGTGAATTACGATCATTCGAATTGAAGATCGAAGTTGACCCAGAATGGCATCCAAAAATTATCGGTCGTAAAGGTGCTGTCATTAATAAAATTATTGCCGAACATGGCGTTCAAATTTCATTTCCACGAAAAGAAGATGACCCAGAGAATATTATCACTATTCAGGGCTATGAAGCCGTGACGCACAAGGCAAAAGAAGATATTTTGAAAATTGTCACCGAATTAACCGATATGGTTAAGGAGGTCGTAGAACTTGACCATCGTGTACATCCACGCATCATCGGACAACGTGGCCGCAATATACGTAAAATTATGGACGATTATAAAGTTGAGATTAAATTTCCACGTGACAGCGAACGCGACGAGAATCCAAATGCTGTAACAATTATGGGCTCTGAGGAGGCAGTCGGTGATGCTAAAGATCATTTGTTAAATTTGGAAGAGGAATATTTACAAGACGTCGTCGACATGGCACCACAACACACACGCAGTGATTTTAGTGCAGTCTTGGAGACTGCATTGAATAATAAAACTGGCGGTGGCGGCGGTGGTGGCCACGGTGGACAGAAGAAAGAAGGTTTCGTTGTGCAAGGTGCACCATGGGAGAAGAAAAACAAGAAAGCTCCAAACACTGCTTCGCATGAAGATTTTCCAGATTTTGGTATTCCTGCTGTGGCACGTGACACACCACTTTCGTCTGTTTGGGGTCAACGTAATTAAACAACAACAAAAAACTTATTCAACAATATTTAATATTTTTATTTTTTAAATTTTTTACTTTATTTTTATTCAAATAATTTTTAAAAAATCTTTTTTTTTGTATTGAATAAAATTAAACAAAATTATTGAAGATGATAACTTAAAAAACAAATACGCAACGTTTTAATGGACTATGCTTGGCAAAACGAAAACAACTTGAAGACGACAATGACGACGACGACGAAAATTAACATCAAACCGAAAAATACATTTTTTTTTGGATAAGCTGATTTTTTTTTTAAAGAAAATACTAACAACGGTTTTACATTTCAATTTTAAATTATTATGATCGGAGAATAGCTGCCCGATCGTAGGCGGTTTAAAACGGAAATGTAAACTCATATTTTCTTTCGAGAAGAAAAATTCTGCTTCACTGCTGCTGTTCAACACTGATTTTTATTAAAAATATACAAAACGACCCCCCGCTAAAACGGCTCTCCCCGGACAACTCTAACGGAATTGATGGTGTAATAAAAACGATAAAAATGGTTGCGATTTATATAATATAAAATAAATAATATATAAATATTTAAAATAAAACAATTTTACTAAAAAAAAAATATTAATTATACAAGAAGAAAATTTATATACAAGAAAAAACAATTATATAAACTAAATATATAATTATAAATATTTAAATTTAAAAACAAATATATATTTTTTAAGCATTATCACTCAAAAATGAAGATACATAATAATTTTTTAAATAATAAAATCAGAGATTTCATTTACGAAAAACAAAAAAAATATTTAAGATTAAAAAACATTTCTACTCATTTTTCAAAACACACACGGTTCAATTTTTTGTAAAGAAATAATTGTGTGGTTTTCTTTTTTTATCTTTTAATTATTTCTTTTTTCTTTCAATAAAAACTTTATATTTAAAGCGAAAAAGTTATTCAGAAAAAATCATTTTTGTTAAGCATGTTATAAGATTTATATTTTTACCCATAACTAATTACACAACTACTAAATTACGTTATATTATCCTAAAAATGAAATGTTCTTTCTATATAGGTGATATAAAAGTAAAGAAAAGAAAAAAAATATTAATTATTGTCATTAAGATATATTATTTTTGTATCTCAATAAAGGCGAACTTGTAAAAAAAACAACTGTTTTAATTTTAATCGTTAAGATAATATTTAAATATTGGGCATGTGGCCGTCCCGCGCGCGGCACTCTTAACTCGATTAAAATCAACGAATTAGAAATATACATGGAAGGAACACATTTTTGTAAACAAGAAAAAATAAAATAATAAACCTGCAGTGTAAGTGAGATGCACTCTTAGTTCATAAATGAAGTA